>BQNB010152208.1:0-15803 GCA_026074375.1 Tanacetum coccineum | reverse complement strand
TGAATTTTACAACAATCACTTTAAAAAAATACAACATAATATCCAAGAATCATAGACTTTGGCTACTTTTGTATCGCGCTTTAGTAACTTCGGTGTTATATTCTGTTTCTTGTGTTGTGCTTCATTGATTGGTATCACCGTTGCTATAAAATATGAAGTTATCATGTTGTGCTTCATTATTGTGTTTCACTGCTTCTTCATCTTTATAGGCAAAGAAGATAGAAAAGACAACGTTATTGTCCTAAGCATGAAACGTACTTCATATTTTCCTTGTTCTTATATTTTAGAAAAAAAGTCACCCCAACTGAAAGATGCAGAAGAAAAGTAGCAAAGCCTATGTCAAATATTGTGTTACTCTATTGTGTAACAAATAACTCATGTTTGACATTAGCCCCATGATTTCTATTCGCTACGGGTGTTTGGTATTTTACATCAAATAAGGTCGAGAACACGATAATGGAGTTACCTGTGAAACTTTTGGCAATAAATACGATCAACCCAGAAACTCCTCCACTTTAAGGTTTAGAAGAATATATAGCTACATGAATATAAACCGCAACAAATGGGAGTCTCATATCACATTTCTGCAAATTGGTTCAATGGAAGTAATTCCATTTGTAAAAGAACAGCATCCGGTTTCGAGGATAGCTCATAGCAATGTTCCCGAAACCTAATGTTATCCATGAACTTTGTCGTTGAACTTTATTCAATTGGTGCCTATAGGTGAACTTATTAGCACGAAAAGTTCTTCATAACGTCTATAGATAATCTTTATTCAATTGATGGATACATGAGGTTGGTAAGATTATGATGAGGTGTAATTTTATACATTTTCTTGGGTCATTTAACCCCCAAAATCGTGCAAATACTTAATCATTTTTGTTTTGTTATTTTAGCATTTGGGAAGATCTTGGAAGAAAAGCATGTGACTTAGGCTCGATTCTAGAAGAAACTGGACAAAAACGCAACTTTTCATGCTGCCGACTTCCATCCTAACGCCTTCACCAAAAGTGCCTAGAAAGTTGATTTTTAGATAAAAAGTGTGACTTCTCAATAGGTGGAGACGGTGTCAGAATTATCCCTTGACGTTGTTAGGATCTCTTAGCAAAGGCGTCACCACGTTTAGTGACGGCGTCACAATAGCCGACATGAAGAAACCCTTGGAAGATTCGACGGGCTGACGACGTCACAAAGCCCTAGCGACGCCATCAGGACCATATTCCTATATATACAAACCTTATTTTTTCATATTTTCATGTGGAATCTTGGATTAACTGAGGAGAACTATATTGCAACCGATTTTTTGGGTTTTTTAACCCTTTTGTACTCACATACTCACATGTTCAATTGAAGTGAAGTTCCTTTACCCATTTAATCATTCAATATGTCTATGTGTTATTTGATTAGTTGTTCTTCGCTTTCTATGAACATGCTTGGCTAAATAAAATTAGTATTTGCTTTTGATTGTATAAAACCTAGTTTGTGATCTTTGATTTTGTTACTTCTGTTACTGGTGTGTACGTTCGGCATTAGAAAACTAGTTATTTTATCTTCATATCATAGGTAGACGTCTAGTGAAACGTGATTAGGTTAGAAGATACCTGCAATTAGATCTTCATATCTAGATTTCCTTTGTATGGATTCCGAATTAAGTATTTAGTGCGCGTGAATTTACTATTAGGAGGGAGCGTGTCTTATAGGTAACGCCCGACTAGGTTGTCACATAGAATGCGGACTTGACCAACCCGCTGCTGAATTAGGGGAATACTTACACGTTACACTAACGAGGGTGACGGGTAACAAGATTAGAGAGATCAACTAGGGAGTAGTACATGATTAAGTGAGCACGTTTGTTTAACCATACGAGTTTCTCACCAATCTATGTTTCTGCATAATTTGATTAGATTTACGAGTAGTTAGTAGTTTAATCAACGCCCTCTTCAAAACCTGATATTTTTACTTGCTTTCATAAAATATAAAAATACATAAATAATTTTCCCTCAACACTTAGATCTTAGTGACATACGATTCGAACCTACCCAAACTATTCCCCTAGAGAACGATAATAACCCACCGAGTCTTGCCTATACTACACTACAATAGTTAGGTACTCTGCCTAGGATGGTTGTAAAACTTTTGCGTTTACAACAATCCGCATCATGTTTTTGGCGCTGTTTCCGGGGAATAGTCTAGGTTTCGGATTCTATTTAGCTTAGGTCTACTTACGAAATTCCTATCCAGTGAGATTTTTCTTTTTCTTTTTTATGTTAGCTTTCTTTTAGTCTATCTTTTCTTTGTGTGTTTGTTTTGTAATTTTCATTTTGTTATTCCATTATTCACTATAGAGAACGCGAATCCATTTATTAAAAATGGATTGTGAACCTTCTTGCTTAGAAGGAGAGCCCGAATTTGTTATGTTGTTTAGGGAAGAGGAGTTAGAAGAAGAAATTGAGGAAGAGTTTGAGTAGTATGAAGAAGATGATGACTTAGAATACTTTAACACCTTCCCAACTAGAGAAAAGTTAGAATATCATGAATATCTTTTGAAAAATCCTCGACCTTCTTGGATTAGAGCTAAGGTTAGAAAAGGAAATTTGAGTAATATAAAAATCCCATGTATGATAGGTTATTTCCTTAAAGAGAAAACATACGCCGAGCTATAATTCCCAATTAATATAATGTCTAGGCTTTACTATTATTGGATTATCAATGAGGGATTAGAATCAAGAAAGAAATTGTCAAACCCTAATAAGACTTGCAATTACGTTGGAAGAGTTAGAGGTATAAAGGTCTTCATGGGCAATTTTACTTATGAATGTGAATTTAGGGTTCTAGAAGATGTTAGTAGTGTCATAAACCATTATCTAGGTGGGATGATATTAGGAAATCCGTTTGTAAAAGAGTGTAAGCTTATTTATGATAAAGAAGAAGGAACTGTTATGCTTGAGAAGAATGATGAAAGAGTAACGTTTGAGATGCCTCATAAGATGGAAAGGTTTAAGGATATAGAAGATTTGAATGGCGATAACATACCACCCTTCTTTGTAACTAGTAAAGGGGACGAGGAAAAAGGGGAAGCTTTTGTTAGTAGAAAAAGGATGACTCATTATTCAGAATGTTTAAAACTAGGACCTGAGTATTAGCATAATGAAGGAGTAATCAAAACAATTAAATTTCTCAATGGAAGAGGTAGTAGTGCGAGTGGAGAAGGAGTCACGTAAGGAAAGGGACTCCGAGTTTAGCTACAAGACTCATTAATAAAGAAAAACGCTTATTAGGAGGCAACCCAATCTTTTATTCTATGCATTTTAGGTGTGTCGTGTGTTTTAATTTTCATTATTTGTCTTTATATGTTTGAATTATATGTGATCATGCTTTTCTTTGTTTTTAATCTCGTCTTAATTGCAATCAAAGGTATTTTGCATAAAATAAGTGTAGGGGAAAATATCTGGTTTTTAAGAACCAATTTCAAACACGTAAAATAAACAATTTTTAAGTTATTTCACATTTTAGGTTTCTTTGTTTGAGTCATATGGTTGTACTAACCGTTTTTGTGGTTTATGCAGTAATTTTTCCAGAAAATAATTAATAGGTTATTTTTGCAAAAATTTTCCAGAAAACAAAAACGCAAAATCTGTCAGGTGTTCCTGACGGCGTTAGGGTTTATACCTGACGACGTCAAAACTGTAGCAGTGGAGAAATCCGTGTATTTTTTAATTTTTGAAAATTTACACTACTACAAAAAAGGCTATAGAAACTGGTCAAAATAGCCCATAAAAAGTGGTTTTGGAACCACTCTCCGAGGGGGGTATCTCCATGATCAAAACATATGAAAACCGGTTATGCAACCAGTCTCTATTAGAAGAATCGACACCGGTTCTCTCCCTAAGAATTGGTCTCCATATTAAAATAAACACACATGTTTTATTGGAAATGGACACTGGTTCTCCCGCAACATGTCTTTATAAAAAGATCCAACATGTCTTTATATAGAGTAAAAAGATATGTTTTTATCTCAAAACCTATCTTTTTTAATCTATTTTTTCTTTAAAAATATATTTGGAATTTTTTAATAAATTCCAAAACTTATAAATTTAAACCACCAAAATAAAGAAATCGAAATACAACAAATATATATAAACTAATTTAGATGGACCAAAAATGTCAAAATCAACAAATTAAAGTAAATAAAGACAACTTCAATTCAGCTTAACATAAAGCAAATACAAAATTCAAATCAAATTAAATCACTAGAATTCAACAAATAACCATAAAGAAAAACACTAGAATTCAACTTAATTATCTAGGTCTAATCTCGCCACAATGTAAACCATGCGCCAATGATCGCGTTCAACTCTTTGCTCTCTAACGGACGCTCATTACTCCACGGTACCTACAAGTAATTAAATGAAATAAAAACATCAGTAATCTAAAAAACAAGAACTCGCACGTCTGCTAGTGATCTGCTGTATTGAAATTCAAGTAAAAAGTATTCAAGAATAGCCTAATGTATTGAAATTTCAAACTACAAGGATGGCTTTAAGAATTACTTATAGCATTTCAATATTTCAATACAAGCATGTTTACAGCAGTAGCAAAACGGACATCAAATAGGCTGGGAAATACAAGCATGTTTACAGCAGTAGCAAAACTAAAATTTCACTATACTAGTAATCTAATATGCAGGCTTTGTAAGCTATTTAACTGGTCAAGTCCTCCAGCAAGGCCCATTCTATGCAAGATAACCAGCCTATATCATAATCGATTCTTTGTCTAATGTGGTTCACTTAAAAAGTATGGGCACTACAGTTCCTATAGAGCAGCTACAAAATGAAAATCCGCGCTCTGACTATATAGCAAATGGTACTTAGCTACTTAGGAAATGTGTTAAAAGGTTCAGGATTTGCATTTATAGAAACATGCAAGATTAATAAGCACATACTATGTTCGGGAAGTTTTCGTTTTGATATTTCACCACGAAGTCATGCATCCATTTCATCACATAATATCCACACTCCCATTCACCCGGCTGACGATTCACAATAAGGAATTCCCACTTCAGACTACCAACAACCCTAAAAAGAAAATAATATTGTGCGAGTTAAATTTTATAGAAACAAATGTGAAATCTTAAATATTTAAGATAATACTTACGACTCCAGAAGTCCAGCGAGCCTATAACATTGCTCATTTGTGTTTGAACCCTTAGAAGAATTCAAAATAAATCACATTTCATGTTTGGGGCATATTATGACGAGTACATAATGACGGCTGCATTTTGTGTACACGTTTTAGAAAAAAAAAACAATAACCAAATGAACAATATTTCAATGATAATTAAGATGGTAAGATATGGTACCCTTGTAGATACGGTGCAAGGTAAAACTCGTAACCCGTCAATGATTGAGTTAAGTAATGCCCACTTTTCATAAAAGCATGAATCTGCTATAATCATTCCAGGGTTCAAGAAACCAACCTTGTTGTGTGAGGAGTGTCCTTTAAGATGATACAGTGACCTAATTTAAACATAGAATATATACCAACATAAATTTATGTGAAAAAAAACAATGCATTTAGCTACATATAAAAAAACATATATGTACTTACATCTCAAAAGAGAAAGGAACAAGCGATAAAAGACATTATAAGCAAATCTACACTATAACTAATTAGATTCGAAAAGAGAAAGGAATTAGAACCCGAATGACAAAACCAATGTAACCACCCGATTATATAAACTACACTAAATACCAAGTTTATTTCTTATTTAGACTTTATTTACTTAATAGATGATAAAGTTTTTAAACATTATTCTCTAATAAGCTAGTAAAATCTAACTAAGCTCTAAACTAGGAAAATAAAGTAGCTTATACAATCTGTAAGCTCCATGCCTCATATGTTGAACCGGGTTCACCATCAATAAGACAACAAAGTTATGGCAAATAATAATAAACCAAATAGTGAGCTAAATCGACGAAAGTACTAATAGCTAAAAGACCATTCAAGCCGAGACAATATCCTATATTACGATCCCTATCTACTCGGCATAACAAGATCAAATCCATTCAACATCTTTTAAACTAATTGAGCCGTGATAAAAGCAAACCACAATTGATCTAAATAAGCTTAACCAAAACTGAAATAGACAAGTAAATAAGCCGGAAAAGACTAAACCAAAATAAGCTAACCAAACTACTGTTACGAAATTAGCCAAATCGAAATAGCTAATGAAAAAAACAAATCAAACTCTAAACTGGAACCAACATAAGCTTATACAAACCGAATAAAAAAATAAAGCTCTAACCAATTTAGCCAAACCCCGAATAATCAATCCAAATCTGGTCTACCGCTACAACCTCAAGATAAGCTATACGATAGCTTATTTGAGCTATAAGCTAATAACAATAAGATAAAACGGAAAGGATAAAGCAATCGATATAAAAATAAAACAAACCTGGAAATCTCATCTATCCATTTGAATCATTAACCCACAAATTAAACAGACCTGAAGAATCTCATCTATCCATTCGATTCATAAACCTAAAAAAAATCATTCGGAACATACTTAAAAAATCAATCCGTTCGTCCCAAATTAGATCCAAACAATAACATATATTTTGAATGAAAATTAAAATAGAGAAAGAACCTAATATAATCCTAACCTACTACTACTAAATCTACTCTGCTATTCTATTCGACGAAGAAAAAAAAAGACAGAAAAGAAAAAAAATATGAAGATAAGATATCCGAATCCCCCTTTTTCGTTTTTATCAAAACAGGTCACTAGTTTTAATTCATTCTTTCATTTAACTTGTGTGCTGGGCCTTCAGGTTTACCATTCTTTGCTGGGCCACTTCATTTTTTCAATCTGGGCCTGGACAATTGGCTGGTTTGTTGGGCTCTTGTTTGTTGGGCCTGGTTGCACTCTCAAAGTCTTGGGCTTAGTAATAATAATGGGTCGGTCCGACCCATATAAATGGTGTCGGGCCGGCCCAATAAAAGATGAAAGCACCGTCACATTGTATAAATCCCATAACGAAATTTAGTACGGTAGTTAAAATCTCAAAAAGTCACATTGTATAAATCCCATAACGAAAGTAGGGTGTGACCCGTTAAGTAATTTAAAAAAAAAGTTCATTAAGACTGGTTTTCTTAAATAACCGGTATCTAGATGCGAAATAAAAATACAAATCGGTTTTCTTAAGAAACCGGTGTCTTTGCATATGTTTCAAAACCGGGTTTCTTCAAAAGAACCGGTCTTTCTTTATTTTTTATTATAGAGACTGGTTTTTTTAATAATACCAGTGTCTTTCTCGCTAATTCTTACTATAGAGACTGGTTATTATAGAACCGGTTTCTATTAGGGGATGTTTATGTGACTTTTTGTAGTAGTGTCTTCTGACGATCACGAGCAGCTTGAATTCTACTTTTGATTTGAATGATCTTTTTGGTTGTCTCATGAATAATTTCTAGACCGGTGAGCTGAACATCTTCGACCTCGGCCCAACAAACATGTGATCGACACTTACGACCATAAAGTGCCTCAAATGGTGCAGCTTTAATGCTAGTATGATAACTATTGTTGTATGAGAACTCAATTAGCGGTAAGTGCCTTTCCCAACCATTCCCAAAGTCTATCACGCAAGCGCGTAACATATCTTCTAGTGTCTGAATGGTTCTTTCGCTTTGTCCATCAGTCTGTGGATGGTAAGCAGTACTCATATCCACACGAGTACCCAAAGCCTTCTGGAACGACCTCTAGAAATTTAATGTAAATCTACCGTTAAGGTCACAAATGATTGAAACTGGTATTCCATGTCTCGTGACCACTTCTTTTAGGTAGAGTCTTGTCAATCTCTCCATTGTGTCATTTTTCTTTATCGGCAAAAAGTGTGCAGACTTAGTAAGACGGTCTACGATCACCCAGATGGTATCATAACTACTTGACGTCTTAGGGAGTTTGGTGATAAAATCCATGTTAATATTGTCCCACTTTTACCGAGAGATCTCAGGTTGCACCAACAAACCAGATGGTTTTTGGTGTTCAGCTTTGACCTTTAAGCATGTCAAACACTTGCTAACATAGGTGACAATATCGGCTTTCATGTTAGGCCACCAATATAATTTCTTCATGTCTTGGTACATCTTGTCGGAACCCGGATGAACGTAATATTTTGATTTGTAGGATTCATGCATAATCAGAGTACTTAGATCACCAAAGCATGGCAACCAACTCTTGTTCTTCAAACATAGTGTTCCGTCAGCACACGATTCTTTCCTGATCATACCTCCCACATCTTCAGCCTCGAAGTTTTTTGGTTTACTTGCCTCAATCTGAGCATTCAAAATTTGCTTGGGAAGATCCAACCCAATAGTCATAACTAAGGCTCGAACCCGCAATGGCTTAATTCGTTCTTTTCTGCTTAAAGCGCCAGCCACTACGTTTGCTTTTCCCGGGTGATAACGAATTTTGCAATCGTAATCACTGAGCAATTCCAACCAACGACGTTATCTCATGTTCAACTCCTTCTGATCAAGGATGTGTTGTAAACTTTTTTGATCAGTGAACACATTACACTTTGTTCCGTACAGATAGTGCCTCTAAATCTTTAGAGCGAACACTACTGCTCCTAACTCTAAGTCATGAGTTGTATAATTCTTCTCATGAATTTTCAGTTGTCGTGATGCATAAGCAATCACCTTCTTATTTTGCATTAGGACAACACCTAATCCTTTATGCGAAGCATCGCAATAAACAATAAAGTTCTCAACTCCTTCAGGTAAAGCCAAGATAGGTGCACTGTACAACTTCTTCTTCAATAGATGGAAAGCTACTTCTTGTTTGTTACCCCAATCAAACCTGACCTTCTTTTGGGTTAGCTTGGTTATTGATTTGGTGATTTTTGAAAATCGTTCAATGAATCTTCGATAGTAACAGGTAAGACCTAAAAATTGACGAATCTCCGTTGGAGTCTTAGGATATGCCCAATTTTTAATTGACTCAATCTTGGCAGGGTCTACGTGAATGCCTTAACTGTCAATCACGTGACCGAGGAACTATACTTTAGGAATCTAAAATTCACATTTAGATAATTTGGCATACAACTCCTCCTTCTTGAGCAACTCTAAGATTAACTTAAGATGCTATTAATGTTTTTGCTTGCTCTTTGAGTAGATCAGAATATCGTCAATAAAGACAATCACGAATTTGTCCAAATATAGTTTGCACACCCGATTTATGAGGTCAATAAATACCGCCAGTGCGTTCGTCAAACAAAATGGCATAACTTGAAATTCATAATGACCATAACGAGTCCTGAATGAATTCTTCGGGATATCTTTTTCATGAACTCTCAGTTGGTGATAACCCAATCTCAGGTCGATCTTTGAGTAGACACTCGACCCTTGAAGTTGATCGAACAAATCATCAATCCTTGGAAGCGGATAACGGTTCTTCACCATTAGTTTTTACAATTCCTGATAATCGATGCACATTTGGAATGATCCATCCTTCTTCTTGACAAATAAGTCTGGATCTCCCCAAGGTGAGGAACTAGGTCTTATAAAGCCTTTGTCGGAAAGCTCCTGCAGTTTATCTGACAATTCTTTCATCTCGGACGAAACTAATTGATAAGGCGCCCGTACTATAGGTGCAACACCAGGTATCAGATCAATTTGAAATTCCACTTGTCGAGTTGGTGGAATACCCGACAAGTCCTCGAGAAATACTTTAGGAAAGTCTCGAACAATTGGTACGTCTTCAAGTCGCTTCTCCTCCGACTTGTCTTCGGCCTTCCTTGCGGTAATATGTGCCCAAAAGACAGAACATCCTTTCAGTAAATACTTTTGAGTTTTGGTGCACGAGATGATGTTTAATCAAAACTCATGTTCGTTTTTGCTTTTGTCACCACGAACAATTAAGATTTCATTCCCAAAAGGAACACGAACGATCTTCTCATCACAAACGATTACGGCATGATACTGCAATAACTACCAATTACGATGTCAAAACTATCAAGTTCTACGGGCATTAAGTCGATGTTAAATGGATGATTTAAGAAGTTTAAAGTACAACCCCGTATGATAGTATTAACTCCAATTATTTTTCTGTCAGCTAGTTCGACATCATAATCATGGTCTAGTGCAGTTAGGATGATACCAATTAGAAAACTAAATGCAGTAAACATAAAACTTCTATCGGCACCAGTATCAAATAATATAGAAGCATAACGGTTGTTTAAGAGGAACGTACTCGTGACGACATTGGAGTCCGGGTTTATCCCTGCATTTCCCACTGCATAAGCCCTTGTTTGTGCTCCAGCGTTCCCAGCCTGATTTCCACGATTCTTGTTTTTCAACTTAGGGCAATCTTTCTTGTAATGCCCCTGAACTCCACACTCAAAACAAGTGACAACCCTCTGAATCGCCCTGGGGGCTCTCTGGTTGTTAGCAGTAGCAGCTGGACTTCTACAATCATGGGCCAGATGACCAACTTTCTTGCAGTTGTTGCATTTAGGAGCACACTGTCCATTGTGATGGAAGTTGCATTATTTGCATAGAGGTAAGGATCCTCCATACTCTTTCTTATCATTAGGCCCAACAGTGTAGGCCCTTGCTACATTTTTCCATTTGAAAGGTTGTTGTTGAGTCTGATTGTTCATTGTGTTGTCATCAAGCTTTCTTTTGTTTTCAGCTTGACGGTCAGAAAAAGTACGGACCTTTTGGTCCATCAGATCATTAGCAATCTTGATTGCTTCTTGCATGGTCTTTGGTTTGGAAGCCATAACGCTACCTTGAATCATGTCGGGAAGTACCCCAACATATTTTTCTACCTAATTAGACTCCTCGGGAAACATTATTCCACACATCAATGCTAATTCATGAAGCATTGTGATAGCTCACAATGTCGTTCCCATCAACCATCAGGGTTCCACATTTTTTAATCTCCAGCTACTGAGCTCGCCTCTAGGACAATACTTGTCATACACAATCCTCATCAGTGTTTTTACCATTCATTCCTAATTCAGCAACAGGACCAACAGTCTTGACGTGGGTATTCCACCACGTCAGTGCACTACTAAGTAGAATGCAAGTGGCAAACTTAATTTGGTTTCCAACAGTGCAATTGCTTATGTGGAATACATATTCCATTTTCTCGAACCATTGAGTTAAACCTACGACTCCTTCAGTACCCTTAAAATTAAGGGGTTAGCATTTTAGGAAGTCACTATAGGTGCATTCACGAGCAGTCAGAACCTGCCTTCTTCTGCCACTTCCTTAATCATGGCTATCGTGTCCATTCCCACTGCCTCTGTTAGCTTCATACTCAGCCAACGCATCAGCTATGTCTTGGGCTATCATTGCCTTAATAGTAGCATCACTCATAGGAGCTTTCTTTGGGGCCATTTTCTTCACAATCACAAGAAAATATAATACACGTTAGTTTTCATATAATCATAATCGCGACATGACATATGCATAATATATAAAATAAGATCACAACACACAGTGAAATATACAACCGAAGTGAGATCAACAATGACATAATAAATCAACATTCATACATAAAAATATCGATAACATACATGATAGTTTTTGGTTACAAAATGACTAGTACGATTAGATTACAAAATGAAAAATACGATCCTAAAGCCATGCTAGCTGGGAGTTACCCATAATACTTAGCAAGCTATACAAGATAGCTAAATGATTGAATGAAAAACTAGCAACTACTGCCGGTGTCCTCCAAATCATCTGGGCGTGTTGGGTCTCTAGACTCTAATGCATGAATGCGTCCATAAGCTCTAGTCATCATATCACATGCCTCCTGCCTCTACCACTCCATCCTGTCATGCTGAGTCTGCATTATCCCAACCTGAGCCTCTAGTGTCGTGATACGAGCTTTTAAAGTCTGGCTCCTGTCCTCAGACAGAGCCCATGCATGACGGGCATAAGCAGCCTCACGCTCATAAGAAGAATCCATGGAGTGAAAGTATCGCCTCTCTCTCGTCAATAAGGAGATCTGAGCTCTCAGCAAAGATCGGTCATTGGTATGTGTTTAATTACACATACCTTTGACCACTAAAACCGGACTTAAATGACTAAAAACGTACCAAAAATACATTGTATTTGTATGTTTTGCATTTGTATTATGCAGGAAACGGATATCTAAGATAAGGACAAAAATCGAAGCCAAAACGACAAAACCGAGCACGAGAACGAAAAGACCATGAGAAGTCAAAAAGACAAAGTCAACAAAAGTCAAAAAGTCAAAGTCAACCCCAGGATGAGGCATTGGAAAGAGCATCAAAAACCAAACCTGAAAATCTAAATTGCCAAAAGTAGGCCCACCCGTACCCACCTAGTGGGCCCGGGTCAACCCACTTATATATTTATAAGCCTTAAGCCTTCAAAAAGGCCCAAGTCCTTTTAAAACCATACCCGGCCCAACAACTAGCCCACCATCACCCTTTATACTCCCGTTATCCCTTACCCCTTTTAAATTTAACCCCGTTAGTCCTTAAAAGGACTAACGATGCAAACCATTCCCAAACCTCAAGGACCAAAGTTGCACACATTAAGGACTATGATTGCAATACACTTATAAACCTTCAGGGAATATTCTTTACATTTCCCAAACTTTAAAAAAATATGCCAACATTATACATCTCTTTGGTTGTCCTGTCTCCACTACCCGCCAAATTCACCCCAACACTGTTCCCCTTTCTTCTCCACTTTGTCTACACACCCCACACCTTATCCCACTAATTGCCACCTTGGCAATCCCTTACATTTCTATTCGTCAAGGATTGAGGACAAAAAGATCAAGGGTGGAAATGACATGACTTGGACACTGCTTAAATTGGATGGCTAGGATTGCTTTGTGACCTCTCTTACATAAGAAAAACAGCTGCAAGAGCCCTCACAAAGAAATCACATCTCCTAGAATCTTCCTTCGATTAGTATAAATAGGCTCATTTGTAAGCCTTTGGGCAGGGAAGTTTTTTTTAGTACTTTTCAGCTTATAATTTAAGTTTTTTAGCTTATTGTAATGTTTTCTTAAAAGCCTTGTAATGATTTTAAGTTTAATGAAAGTTTGAAGTTTTTATGTTTTACCCTGTTTTTATGTTAAAGTGTTTGATTGTTTAAAACTGTTTTCTAAGCTCTCAAAAGCTCTTTTTTATAACCTTCTTAAGCTGTTACTTAAGTCTTACAAAACTTTTTCATATTATTTTACCAAAAAATCACTCAAAAATCTTTTTGGATGATAAGCCAGATTTAGATGGGCTTATGGACACTACTAGCTTATCTTTGATAAGCTAGAGCTAATAGATTAGCTCTTTTGAGCTCATTTGCCCTGTTTTGAGCAAGGGCCTTTGTAAGTTTCATTTTTCCATTTTTAGCTTATTTACTATTCAACTACTTATTTGTGCTTATTGTCTGCTTATATTTGCTTATTTGTGTTTGCTTATGATGTTTAATGCTTATTATGCTTGTTTTATAGTTTAGAAACCATTTGTTTGAGTTTTCATATAATATATCTTAAATTAGCTTATAAACTAGCACAATCTATTTTAGCTTATTTGAGTGCTTATTTGTTATTGAGTTTTTCTTAATATTGATAATATAGCTTATTTAACATCTAGTCTTGGTTGTTTGTGGCTTAAATCAATCTAAATCAAGTTTTAAAAAGGTTTTATAAACTTAAAGGGGTCTTTGGTTTAACTGATTTCATGGGTTAAAATGAGTCAAAATAGCATTTTGACACTTGAGTCAGTTTAGTTTAGCTATAATTAGTCCTAAAAATTAGTTTGTTTTAAATTTTAAGCGTTAAATCTCTAAATCATAGGTTTTATAAATAGTTGTTTGAATTTGAGAACATTTAGCTTATTATATATGCTTATTTGATGAGACCTTTAAATCTTGTTGTTTTGTGATGTTTTTGTGTTTATGAATGTGTTAAATCAAGTTTGGAATCAAGTTAAATAGCCTGCATTGTTGTTTTGAGTTTTTACCAAAAGCTATCAAAATGGTTTTTGAGAAATTGCTTTTTCAAATGCTTTTTATGGCTTATTCTGAATTTTAAAATGGTTTTTCATTGTTGATTCTTGTTCTTTGAGGTCTAAATTTAATCTGTTTGTAGGTTATATAGTCATAAGGATCTTTTTATTTGCTTATTTTTAAGCTCAAAAGTGGTGATTTGTTAAGATTGCAAAAGTTTTGTAAAAATTTGTCTAGGTGTGAATCTGTGTGAGATACCCTTTTCATGAAGCTTTTTAAGTGCTTATCTGAATTTCAAACTGCTTTTTCATTATTGCTTATTGTATCTTTTTGGCCAATTTTTTGTGTGGTATAAGCCACTAAGCCATAAGGATCCTTTTGCTAGCTTATTTTTAAGCTAGAAAAGTCCCTTTTAGCCTTTTTGCATATCAGTTTTGGCCAAAAAACTATTTGCTTATTTAGGCTTATTAGCTTATTGCTTTTGCTTATTCTAGGTTTAGTTTAGCTTATTAGGTTAGATTAAGCCCATTTTAGCTTATTCTCTTTAGTTTAGAGCTTATTTGAGCTTATTTGTTTATTAGCTTAAAATTTCTAAGTTTTATAGCTTTTTGATTAAAATGCCATTCTAGCTTATTGTAGTTGCTAATTTTTGTTCCTAAGTGCTTTTTAGATATCCCCTTTTACCTGTCTTAGCTTATTTTAAGTTTTCATTTGCTTATTAGTGCTTAAAATTGCAACCAGTTAGCCATTTTATAGCTTAGTATAGTATAGCTTAATCTGTCTGCTTTCTTATCTTATTTCAGTGCTTATTCGTGGCCTATAAAAAAGTGTTTTTGTAAAAAGTGCTTATTTTTAATCTGTAGTATATTGGATATCATAACACAAGCCTAGGATTAGTGTTTGGTCAAATTTTCTAGAGAGAGAAAGTAGGAGTTCTAGAGAGACAAAATTACTTAGTGTGTGTTTGTTATAAAATGAACATCCAACCCCTTCCCATGGCTGGAAAGGTGTATTTATACAAGAGTTTGGTTCCATTAAATGGGCTATGGAGTGGGCTAACAAGTGGGTAAAGACCCGGCCCAACACCATACGTCATACGGTAACTCAACGATTAAAACTGAGACTACGAGCTAACCTATGCTAGATATGACACGGGGTAACCGAGTCTTTTACATGGATTTTCATAATCCTAACAATCTCCCCCTAAGGGAGGTCACCCCAGAAAATACAAATTGAATCCTAGCATTATATTTAAGTTAATCTTTGATTCTGGCTTGTAGTCTTTTGATTCTTCAACAGTTGTCGTTGTACATCACGTAGTGATCTTTGTTCCTTGGACTTGAGGGATCTTTGATCTTTCTTTGAGATCACCATCCACTTTAGATCTCTTAATTATCCTTGTTGTGAGATATTGCCTTCATGTGATGTTGTGACTTTCGAACCCGCATACTCACACTCTTCTAGATCATGATAGTACTTATCAGAGTTGCGGAAGCTGTGTTGTAGGTCTTTCAGTTGTCATGATGTCTTTGATTAGAAACATTAAGTGTGAGCATGGGGTTATGAATTGACTTTACTGGAATGAGGCATCTGCATCTCCATCTTTATGTAATCCTAAAATACAACAGTTAACAAAAAAGGATGGTGACGAATATGGCTTTGTCATTCGTCAAAGTTTGGTTGCATTAACCTCTGGTTCCGTGAGGACTGTTTTACAATATAAATAATGTACATGTGATCAGGTAGATTCATTATAAGAACCTCCTTGACAGGGTTTCCAGCTCAAAGTGTTAGATCATCTA
>BQNB010152207.1:0-15804 GCA_026074375.1 Tanacetum coccineum | reverse complement strand
CAAGTGGTATACTAATGGGCTTTCCCGGCCCATTAGATGGGTTCGGGTGGGCCCATTAAGTATTCTTCAATATCTGCTCGGTTTTGACTGTTGACTTTTGCGGGTTGACTTTTGACTTTGACTTTCTTGGTCTCTGGCTTCGATTTGACTTTGTCTTTTCCACGCTTTTCCATTCCGTGCTCGGTTTTGTCGTTTTTGACTTGACTTTTCGTCCTTTTATCGGATATCCGTTTCCTGCACAAAATAAGTGAAAACATACAAATACAATGTATTTTTGGTACGTTTTTGGTCATTTAAGTCCGGTTTTAATGGTGAAAGGTATGTGTAATTAAACGCATACCAGGGCACCGACAGGCACATGTATGATCATTTCGACAGAAATCCCCCTACACTTAGAACTGAACATTGGCCTCAATGTTCAAAAATGTTGGGTGCCACCCCACACTTAAGGACGAAAAAGGCAAATGCTTATAATTCCATGTATGAAAGGAGAAACAATATCAGATAAATATATAATCAGAAAAGAAAATTTCCCTAGATATAAAATGAACATGATCGGAGACCGAGTGATTGGAGGATTAAAAACAAGCACGGTGGTCTTCACGATCATAGGAAAATCTGCAAGCAAAAACGGGCACCACAAAACACAACATGGAGAGAAGCTCTCCCTCACACTTATTCATTATTACTACTAAACTAATATATTATTATTACTACTACTAGGATAAACACGGGTTGCCTCCCGAGAAGCGCTTGTTTTTGTGCGAGTCTCTAGCTTGACTCTCCCCGAATTCCTTTCTCCTTGGGGCAGAAACAAAAGAACGAAAAAATCTTCATCGAACTTTCATTCAAAATATTCGGATGAACATTAATGATCTTGAAAGTTTCATAGGTCCGATGAGATAATTTCAGAGTGAAAGAGTGAACTCCTTTCGAAATGAGTATCCCGGGATTGAAAACTTTCATTTTCAGATGAAAATGAAAGCAAAGTTTCAGTCACAGATAACTCTAAGTAAAAAAAGGAGTTCTTGATCAGAAGAGATAGATAGAAAGTTACGTTCCTCAAGAATTAAAAGTGCCTCAGACGAGGTTTTCTTTTTTAAATTCTTATCTTGTGTTACTTCATTGGTACAAAAATAAGTGCTACCATGAACGAGTATGCCTGGATTGAAAACTTTGTCCTCATTTCCGGAAGGAAATGATGGCAAAGTATCGATCTCATGCCACTCCTCATGGAGAGTCGAGTCACAATCGAGTAACTGAGGAAGTAAAACATTTGATTCAGGAGATTCAAGTTCATCAATTAAAATCTTCATTTTAGTGTCCTTGATTTTATCTTTCTCAGAGTGAATGTTATCAAATGGATCATGATACAAAATATTTCTCCATTCTTTATTATTGGACTTAAAGTCAAAAAGATCATCATCGTCATCTCCCGGTGGAAATGAGTAAACGAGATCAGGTTCGTCGGTAAACATCTCGAGAATGGGATCAATAATATCAATATCATTCGTAGGTGAAGAATCTGTTGACGGATCTTGGTTCAACAAATATTCAATTTCTCTAAGATCAGCTTCAGAATCAAAGTTATCGTCCTCATTTCTCGGTAGAAATGGGTCAAGAAGAGCAAGTTCATCGGCGAACTCCTCGAGAAGAGAATCACTAGTCTTAGAAGATGTGAGCCTAGAAAAAGAATCAGAAGGAGAAGTGGTACTGCCACTGAAAGGGTGAATTAACTTCTGAATTTTTAACACTTCATTAAACTGATCCTCGCATGTGATGTCAATGAAATTAATCATATTAATTAACTCATTTCCATGCTTATGAGGATGTTTCGAAGTGCTATCAGCATGAAAGATCAATTTTTCATCACCGTCTCTTAAAATAAGCTATTCTCCATATACATCGACTAGAGCACGAGCCGTCCTCAAGAAGGGTCTCCCTAATATAAGGGGAACACAAGGATCGACATCATAGTCTACGACAACGAAGTCAGCAGGGAATGTGAACTTACCTAGTTGTATGCAGACATACTCAACTATACCGGCTGGATAAGCAATAGATCGGTTAGCTAGCTCTAGGGTCATACGAGTGGGTACAAGTTCAGGAAGCATCAATTTTTTCCATATAGAGAGTGGCATGAGGTTAATGTTGGCACCTAAATCGGCTAGTGCCATGCATTTCTCAAGCCCAGAAAAGTCACAGGGAATGAGAAATTTCCCAGGGTCTCTAAGTTTTTTGGGTAACTTTTTAAGGAGGACCGCTGAGCAATCCTAGTAGTTTCTCCTTTTCGAAAAGGAGATCTTTTAACATTTTAGCATACTTTGGCATAAGAGCTAAAGTTCTGCAAGACTGATATTGAAGTGACGTTTCTTAAACATCTGCAAGAACTTATGGACTTGAATATCAGACTTGTCTTGAAGCTTCTCCTTATTCAACCTTGAGGGATAAGGAATTAGAGGTTGATGAGGATTTTGCTTAGGTAGCTCAGAAGAAGTAGAGCTTCCTTGCCTGCCATCACGCCATGTACATTCTCGCTTTCTCCCGAAACAGGAGATCTTTTAAACATTTTAGCGCATACCTTTGGCCTAAGCGGAGTCACGAATCACGACAATCGATCTGATATTGCATATATGTTCAACTCATCTTAACGTCCCTTGTTGTTGGAATAACGATAACATCACCATAAGTCGGAAAGGATGTTCCGTGTCTGAGTATATACAGGCTCACCAATGAGATACATTAAAGATAATTAATCTGAACTAATATGATATGTCAATTGATATATAATTCTCCACCATATTATCCAACTAGAATCCTTTACATAATTTTCAAGTCTGAGAGTGAGGAAGCATACCGTAAGATGTCCGTGAGGTAGAATGGTAGGAATCAAATCAATCACCTATCTCATCTTAAACATCTGCAGCATACAACAAATGGACTTGAATATCAACTAGAGACTAACTTGCCGTAACCTCTTAACACTCTAATCTCTCTGACGGGCAATGAGAGTAATCCTAGATTAGTGATGCACTGGTACTTCTTTGTACTACTAGTATTGAGCTCAGATAGATTTAGAAACAAGATTAAACTGGCGAGTGACAATCTATAGACAAGTATGCATGCGTAATTGAGGATGTACAGCGCTAGACTCTCTCTTTGAGAGGATCGAACTATATCCGAACTGTTATGGATATCGCTCTTGTCACTATATATTGGCTAACGAACCAGTATGTGTCCTGATTTGAGTTGAATAGCCACATCCCGCTGATTCCCATTCACTCTTAGCACGGGTCTCGTTCTACCTCTTTAGAAGAAGAAGAAAGAGGAGGAAGTGGAACTTACAGATGTCCATACACAAAGAGTCATTTCACACTTAACTCAGTGCTCCGTAACGGACGACTATATTCGCATCATTCTACTCTCGATGTGCTTGCAGCGTAAACTAGATTTTGTATTATGTTACACGATAGCGAGATCCAGAATTTCCAATGACATAAAATCCGAAGTAATAAGAAAAGTTACCAAGTTACCCTTGATAAAATTCACTCTCAAAAATATATATAATATAATATAGACTACGTATAATAAACCGGGCAAGTATGATCACCCAGGTCGTTATCCCCAACGACTCGTGGAATGGAAACCTCGTTTAACGCTACTGGTATCTCCTTGAATCTAGAGAGAGTCACAATGACAGAGACATAATGTTCTTTTAGATTGATTCAGATTAAACTACTAAAATAAAGGCACAATAAACGTACTATGTAACAAAATAAACTAATTACGAAATTAAATAAAAGTGACATACGAGTATAGCATGAACAGTTAATCAAATGCGATTACGAAATCTTAAGAAATTAGATGTGTCAAACTTGAGGCTTGGTCTACACCTAATGTACTATGATATACTGATGTATTGAATAGTACTCTAGTGAAACAAGATGTGATGAGAGAACAGGAATGTATGAGAAGATAGAGAGACAACTAGTACACACATAGCTATCACACAATACGGTCACACAGAAATTTAGACGTCAAAAGAGATAGTAATAGACTTATGTTCTAAGCTACATGTAGTGTCTGACTATCTTTCTTCTTGTGAGAGTAAAAATCTATTAATCTAAATTAAATTCTAAGAATAAAAATTAAGTTGATAGAAATTAAGAAAAATACATTTTTAAAACTATTTAAGCTCAATTACTAAATACAAGAGAAAAACATTTTGACACTACTTTTTCTATTTTAAAGACTAAAATTTAAAATTAAGGATTAAAAATTAAAAACTAAAGATTTTAAAAATTAAATGTTTAAAGATAAAGTAAAAAATTACTTTTCTATAAAAATGACTTAAGAGATTTTAAAACTAAACTAATATATTTTTTTATTTTTATGAAACTTTTTCTATTTTTTTTTTTTTATAGATTTTTGAAAATGAAATATTAAAAACTAAATTCGAAAATTAATTTTTAAGAAATGTAAAACTTAAGCTAAAAATTATGTAGAAATACTTTTTAAAACAAGAAAAAGTGCAGAAAATAGATTTTATAAAAAGCCCCAATTTTAATCCACTAATTAAAAACTAATTTGACTAATTAAACTAAAAACCTAATTTATATTTTAATAAAAACTATTTTATAAAACTGAAACTAAAACAGCCCAAACACATGGGCCGAAAGTGACATTTTCGAAAGTTAAGGGTAGGCGGTGTAAAGATAAAGTTTTATTAAAAACACTAAGTTTGAACACTTAACAGAATCAGTCCCTTAAAACCATAGGGACTTTAACACAAGCTAACTATTTAAACTAACAAGGGACTAAACTGATGAAAATAAAAAGTACTGGATAAGTAACTAGCAGGACAACAGTGTAATATTTTAAACTAACAGTAACTTATTAAAATGACAAAATAGTCCCTGCAGCACCTAAGTAACAACAAACAGCACCCCTTTCTTAAATTTAAACATCTATTAGTATTTTTAAGAAGCTAAAATTTAATTCTACTTATTTAAAATAAGCTGAATAAGCTTATTAAGCTTATAAGCTCTAACAACTATATCATCAAAGCTAATTAAAAGGTATTTGACAGAATTTAGACTACTCAATACTATGCTTAATCACACAAAAGCAATTCCAACAGCTTATTTAACTCTATATATCCCACAGTTTATTGATAAAACTAAAAGATAGAACAAATGTAAAACAAAAAAATAAAGAGTACCTTAGGTTCAGCATGAACAAGAAAACAACAATAAGCTGTTTGGCTTATAGCTTATTCGCATAAGCCCACAAGCACAATCAAACACAACCTAATCTAGTCCTAATTGGTTGACCCTCAACCTCTAACCCTCTCGAAAAAACAAGCTGCCATCCATTCCATATGTTTTTCGAGTCTTGTCCAAACAACAACAATAACAAACATAAACATATATATCTTGGCAGAATTTAAATGAGGACACGATTTATATAAAATAAAACTTTTATTAAAACTTGGAATATAATTCTTACAATACGAAATGAAATGATATTGAAGTTACATAAAAAACTACTAACAACTTGAATTGTAAACGATTAAACTAAAAAAAAATATAAAACTGAAAAATTAAAACTAACTATCCTCTTGGCTGGAATGAGCCGGGTATTTATACCCAAAACCTTGAGCTCTCATACCTTCTAGGTCCTTCTCTTCGCCTCATCACAGCCCTCCATCTTATCTCTCTCCTTGATCTCATATGTAAGCCGTAGGATTCATTAGTGAGTATAAACCCGGATCGATGATGTGGCCGAGTGTGTTAGTTATGTGAGTGTGTATACTCACACACGTCACATCATCCAATCAAATCCTTAGATTATGCCACGGTGGATTGGGGTTGTGGTTAATTGATAGTGATGGGTGAGTTAGGGGTTGTGAGGGGATAATTAACCCCATGGTTAATTTGGATGGGAGAGCGGTTTAGTAAACTAGGGTTTAGATGTTCTTGGTGTTCGTGTGTGTGTGTGAGTTGTTTAATCCAAATTGGGGTAAAAGTGAGCACAGTAAATGTTAATAGGGTATAAGTATCACCGGGTTGGTCGGGTTAGGGTTGGGTTAGGATCCGGGTAATCGGGTTGGGTACTTTGCTGTGATTGGTTGAGAGAAGACCCACGGGTAGATTTGACCCATCATTTGACCCGCGACTTTTATAAGGTTTAGAGTAATTGCAAGATGGGCCCTTGTGTTTGGCTGGAATTTGTTGAGGCTATAAAACAAGAATAGGATACTTGCAAATTCGGCCCTTGGACTTAATTTCTCCATTTTCAAGTCATAATATACTTTGAAAAGTTGCAAGTTTAGTCCCTGGAGATTTAAATCATTGGAGTTGGGCTTTGGTTTTGCTGAGGTAGAGCTGAGGCTTGATTTTCTTTGGCTTCATGATCACTCATCCGTTCTCGTGTCCGTTTTTGCCTGGTTTCTTGACTGTTTTCTGTGATTTTTGACATATCCGTACCTGCACACATTAAACTCAGATACAAGCACATTTTTGCCATTTTTGATCCGTTTTGGGTTTATTTGGGTCTTTTTAAGCATAAATAGATATGTGTATTCTACACTTATCAAAATTCCCCAAACTAAACGATTGTGTGTCCTCACGCAATATCACATGCCTTATAACCAAATACCTCGAAAATTCCCCAAACTAAACCTTTGAAAAGTAGCAAAGAGTTTTGTTTAAGAGGTCACAAGTTATAAAACACCCGACTTCCCATTTTCTAAGATTTTTTCTCTTTTTATGGATTTTCTTGATTATTAACTACCTAACTACAATTTATTTGTGTTGACAAAATGCAATGTTTTCATTACCACATTGGTAACTTTTAGGATCATAGAACAAAAAGCACAATTAAGTGTCTAAAAGATAACTTCATCATCCCCGATTTTTCACTTTTCCCATGCCAAGCTTAAAAACAAGATCACCGTTAATTACAAGTCATGACACTAACACTACTCATAAATATTAATTGTGTACTTACTTTTCCTCCCACAAATCCTACTTTGATCTCAGGATTTACTTAAGGTCATATACCCGAAGGCTCTTAAAGACTTTTGTTTGATACTTATAATTCAGAAATAAATGTATGGGTAAAGACGCAATAATTTAGCTCCCTAGCCCCTTCCTCAAAAGATCAAATGTAATCAAGAATTAAAGTCCACATCGAGGCCAACCAAAATTTGGCTTTTTTAGGATGCTACTAAAACAAGGCCCATTCATGTCAAATTACCTAAAGGCCTTTAAGACAAGAATGGACCAATCTCATTTGCCACAATACCCTTAGGCTCTTATAAGGCACAAAATAAGGACAAAAATTAAGCAACATTATTATTCCTTCAGTCCTTTTTTTTTATTTTTTAAAAGTAGGCTACAACATCGGCCACGCCTCCGACACGATGCAGCAAACATATTTCGACTTTGGATTATATAAGTAAAAACCGGTGCCTTTTATCTCGAAGCCACATCGATAGCGAGTCGACAAGAGGTTATTCTACTTATTATGACACCGGACTCTACCTTATATGAAAACTCCAACATCGGCCACGCCTCCGACACGATGAAGTAATCTGGCAGAGATACTTATTTATTATATTTTTGTATTTTTATGCCAAATTAAGTATTCCTGATGTGTACTCATCCTAATCACAAAGGAACTAAAGAAAACTTCTATTAGCTAATTATTAACCAAAAAACCATACAACTCTATTTATTAAACATTTATATATAGAGGTGAAACAAGCTAATGGGAGAAAAAGCCACAAGTAATACATATGAGCTTGAAAGAAATCCAACTATTCTACGTTTAATA
Organism: Tanacetum coccineum; assembly: GCA_026074375.1. Lineage (NCBI taxonomy): Eukaryota > Viridiplantae > Streptophyta > Magnoliopsida > Asterales > Asteraceae > Tanacetum > Tanacetum coccineum. The sequence continues at coordinate 7,965 of BQNB010152207.1, read as the reverse complement.
TCATGACTTATAAATAACACTATCATTTCTTGTTCTTCACAAAAGAAATTTTGCAAATACTTAGCCTTATAAAATTCAACTCGGCATATTTAAAATCTACTTGAGATTAGCACAAGCTTTCATTTACTAACGATTCAAGTCTAGCATGTTTAAAGTCTATATGAGACTAGCACAAACTATCATCATTAATTGTTAAGGGAAAAAGCTAGAACTCTACACGTTCAATCGGGTCAAAAATTACTTCTTATTCTTACCAGCGGAAAACCTACATTTTTGTCTTTTTTTTTTTTTTTTTTTTTTTTTTTTTTTTTTTTTTTTTTAATTAAAAATTTAAAATTTTTGCTATTTTTGTGGGAGAACCGGGTACGTGAGAAACACAATAAGCAAGCACATCAAATCGATAGATTCCCTCCCCAAACTAAAATGAAACATTGTCCTCAATGTTTAAAGTCGGGTTCCTACGAAAATCTAAGCCGTTTATTAAGTAGACAAAGATAATTCGTTAATCGATAAGATAAAAGGATATTGATCTCCCCAAACTAATTTGCATCACAATGGATGAGAAACTCGAGTGCTTCGGATTAGGCATCGAACAACGAGAGGAATTCTTTGAAAAGTTGGTTAATCCTGCCAATCACAACACAAAAACAACAGAGAAACGAAGAGGATCGGTCCCTCAACATCACAACACATTAGAGGTTTGAAAATAAAATAGAAGAAAAGGATAAGCATGGGGTGAACTCCACGAATCTTCTTGTTTTGGTTTCGGCCGTAGGTCGCAAGCTTCGACTCGATCCCTGAATTAGTTGTCCTTAGGAAAGCAATACATAGAACAAGAAACTGTTTAGAAAGTCCACTGGGCTCTTATAAATGTGGCTATTGCCAGGGTCCAAAAATTGTGTCTTCATTCTTTGAAATGAAGGGTAAAATTTGAAACAAGGTGGGTAAAATACGTCATAAATCGTGAGATTTATAAACGACTCTTAAACTCATTGATTTATCACATATTCCCCGCTTTGGTGCAAAACATTTCCATACCGGAGGTTCTGGTGGAGGTCGAGGAATTGACGGATCATCTTGGTGATCAAGGTTAGGTGACTCATTAACTTCATCTTCAGAATCAGCATCATCAACACCAGGCGGAATTAAATCATCTGGAACAAGGAGAATATCAATCTCTTCTTGAGTGGGCTCACTATCTTCAACGGGGATAGGAGAATATTTGGGAGAGAGACACGTCAACTGAATTTTTGAAGAAACTTCCCTGGTAAGTTGAAATTTCCATTGAAGCCATGTCATAAGACAAAGAGATATTCCTCAAATTCACGATCATTCCTCGCAGGAAGTGTTAAAGGTTCACCGGCGAACTCATGGTGAAGAGGATCACTCCTTGGAGAAAAAGTAATTGAAGATTCATTCTGTTCTGGCTCATGATCGGAGGTTACTTTGGAATCGAGATTATGGGAATCATCATCACTAAGTAGATTATCAAGAAAAGTTATGTCTCCTTCTGAATCGAAATATCCTTCCTCTAAGTTAGAAGATACTTCCATAGCTAGAAAATCATCGATCTCATCATTATCGTCTTCAGGAGAAAAACACTCATCCTTGTCGGATAGAGGAGTGTTGAGAAAGACTGGCTCATCGGAAACGTTGGAATTTTTAATCTCGACATCTTCTTGAAAATTCTCTTCATGCAAGTCCTTCTTGAGAGTTGAATCATCATTACCCGGTGGTAACGAATCAAGAGGAGCAAGTTCATCGGCGAACTTCACAAAATTATCACTAGTCTTCACCGGAGAAGAACTAGGAGAAGGATCATCAGAATGAGTAGTGGTACTGCCACTAAACGGATCATCTTTTGAAAAATCGATAACAGAAATGGCATGAACAAAATTCTTTTCCTTGTTTTTCTCAGATTTATCGGCATAGTAAACAAGTTCATCTTTTCCTACTCTTAAAGTCAATTTTTCCTCGTACAAATCAATGAGAGCTTTTGCGGTTCGAAGGAAGGGTCTTCCTAAAATAATAGGCACTCTCGGGTCAGGTTCAAAATTAACCACCACAAAATCCGCAAGAAAAGTGAAATCATCGACTCTAACTACAACATCCTCGGCTATGCCCAGCGGGTGAGAAATGGAACGGTTGGCAAGCTCGAGTGTCATACGAGTAGGAGTCAAAGCTTCAAGCTCAAGTTTCTTGTAGATAGAATAAGGTAAAAGATTAATGCTAGCTCCTGAATCGGCTAAAGCACTAGTCCTTTTGAGTTCTTGTAAAGCACATGGGATAAGAAATTTTCCCGGATCTTCGAGTTTCTCGGGAACTTTGTTCATGATGATAGCGGAACATTCAGCATTCACAGTTGTGATAGCGATCTCCTCAAGCTTCTCTTTGTTTCTTAGCAACGAGCTTAACCATTTGTTAAACTTTGGCATTTCGACAAGAGCATCTTTCAATCCAATCTCTAAACGAAGTTGTTTGAACATTTTCAAAAACCGGCTATATTGAGCACTTGGTTTATCGTGTTCTCTAACTTTCATCCTCTCAGGATATGGAAGTTTAGATGGGTACGAATTAGGATTAGGATCAAGATTAACGGTTTCTTGCTTGGTTTTGGAAGTCCATGAAAATGGAATCTTCTTCCCCGGAGATGGTACATTTGCGGTATTTTTCCAATTAGATTTTGCACTTTTTTCCGTTGACATCTCCGGGTTTTGTTCAGGTCTTTTTTGAGGTTTGAAACATCGGGTGAAGGAACAAGAGGAATCGAAGGTTCTTCCAAAGTCTTACGCTCTTGTGGTAATAGAAAATTTGCTGACGAGGATTAGTACGGTTTGACTGAAGAGTTCCTTGAATTTTGAAGTATAGGCTCGATTTGAAATTCTCACAAAGATGTTAACAAACTTGTAACATTTGCCATTTGATTTTGCAAACCTTGATTTTGATTTTGCACATTCTTCAATACCGCATCATTTGCTTTGACGTAGCTTTCAAAATCTGTTTTCAAAACACTATTTGTTGGAGGTTGGTAAGGTAAAACTTGATTGGTTGGTGTTTGGTATGGTGGAGCTTGATAAACTTGATTTTGACGGTTTTGATTAAAATTTCCTCCACGGTTTTGGTTGAAATTAGGATTGGTTCCTTGATAACGGTTTTGGTTGGTTTGGACATTCGGTTGATTGAAACCCGGTGGTCTCATTTGACTTGCCAAATTTGAAGGTTGGTTTCTTTGGAGAAAATTTCCAATGGCTGCGGTTTGTTGAAATTGTTGGATATTATCTTGAAAAACGGGAAAATCGTTTCCACCTCGAGTTAACGGACAAAGGTTAAAATTGTGATTTGATCCACAAGTGACACAAACTTCCTCAACTGCTTTGACTGGTGCAGGAGTAGTAACTAAAGCTTTCATTTGACTCATCATTTGGTTCATCTTGATAGTCATCTTATCCTCGAGAGAAGCGGCTATTTGTTGCATATCGAAAGAATTATTAGAAGATGAAGAATTAGAAAGAGGAGCATCCGTACTCACTCTTGAATCATTAGCACGACTTCTTGAGTAACGAACTTTTGACTTGCTTTCAATAATCGCTAAACCTTCTTGAGGCATTTTGTCTAAGAAATTGCCACCTGCTGCAGAATCTAAGGCATCTTGATCGTTTGAATTCAAAGAGTTGTAAAAAGTATCGAGTTGGTGGAGTTCCGAAAAGCCATGGTGAGGACATTGACGAAGGAGTCCTTTAAAACGTTCCCATGCTTCATTAAAGGCTTCGTTTGGTTTTTGATAAAAAGTAATGATCTCATTCCGATAGTAAGTGGTTTTTGAAGGTGGGAAGTATTGGTTTATGAATTTTGAAACAAGGTCGTCCCAAGTGAGAATTGATCTTGGTGGTTCTTTGTCTAACCAATCTCGGGCTTCACCGTCTAGAGAAAAAGGGAAAAGCAAAAGCTTAACCGAAGTGTTCGGAACTTCAGGATGTCTAAACGTTGAAGTGACCTTATTAAAAAATCGAAGATGATTGTGGGGATCTTGTCTACCCGTAAATTTGTTGCTTTGCACAAGATTGATTAACGGTTGCTTAAGCTCGAAATTGTTGGCATTGATTGGTGGAACAACTATAGCATCTTCATAACCCTCGATGGGTGCTTGTAACATTTGAGCCATCGTTCGATTGTCGGCCATTGGAACAACGTTTTGTTCAACAATTGGATTTTCCGAAAGAGTTTGTTGTTGACGACGTCTACGAGATTGCGAACGAGTGCGCATAAAAAGAAATAACTAAAAATTAAAAAGCAAAACTTTACACTAATTTTTTATTTATTTATTTTTTTTTTTTTTTTTTTTTTTTTTAATTTAAATTTTAACGGTTACACGAAAGAGACTTAAACCAAATAATCAACTACTTCACGGTAGCTCTTGAAAATTGCTTTTCAAGGTGAGCCGTACGTCGTAGAGACACAAAAGGCAAGTGTTAAATCTTTGATTACGAATTGGGAACAATTGCAAGTTCACCGGAACTTATTTATGATAATATCCACAATGAAATATTATTTGTTGGTGTTCGTTAACCAACTTTGTGAATTTTATTTTCTAAATTAAAGACAATTTTTTTATATTTTTGATTTTTCTATTTTTTTTTTATCTTTTACTTATACTAAAAAGAAAAGGAAAATATATATTTTTTTTTTTACTTTTTATATTTTATTATTTTTTGGATTTTTGGATTTATGACAAAAATTTAACTTTCGAGGACGAAAGGATCTTCAAACCAAATCAACAAACACAAAACAAGAGAATCGCTCACACAAGTCCCCGGCAGCGGCGCCAAAAACTGATTGTAGTTTTACGTACCTATAAAATAATATAATTCCGAGAGTAATTAAGAAAGATACCAAGTTACCCTTGATAAAATTCACTCTCAAAAATGTATATAATATAATATAGAATACGTATATTAAACCGGGCAAGTATGATCACCCGGGTCGTTTCCCCAATGACTCGTGCAATGGAAACCTTGTTTAAGTTTAGATCCTGATTTGAATAAGAGAAGAGATATTTTTTTGATTTAATTATACTACTAAAATTAAAGGCACAATTAAACAACTAATTAACAAATTAAACTAATTACGAAAGTAAATAAAATGCGACATTTAAGAAAACAATTGCAATTTAAAACTAAAATATGTAAATTAGATTCCTAAACCTAAATTAATGCTAAAGAAAATTTTAGGAAAATTAAAAATATTTTTTAAAAGCTTTTTGGATTTTTTATGAATTAAAAACTATTTAATCTAAATTAATTTTTAAAAATATAAAACTTAAACTAAAAATTCTATAAAAATACTTTTTATAAGCAGAAAAAGTGCAGAAATTTGATTTTATAAAAAGCCCTAATTTTATACTATTTATAAAAAACTAATTTAACTAATTAAATTTGAAAACCTAATTATTTAATTAATAAAAACTCTTTTATAAAACTCAAACTAAAAACACCCCAAACACATGGGCCGAAAGTGACATTTTCGAAAGTTAAGGGTAGGCGGTGTAAAGATAAAGTTTTATTAAAAACACTAAGTTTGAACACTTAACAGAATCAGTCCCTTAACCTAGGGACTTAACAAGACTAAACTATTAAACTAACAAGGGACTAACTATGAAAATTAAAAAGGACTGATAGAGTAACTAGCAAGGACTAACAGTGTAATATTTAAACTAACAGGAACTATTAAAATGACAAAACAGGTCCCTGCAGCACCTAATAACCAACAAACAGCATCCCCTTTTTTATATTTAACAACTTATTAGCTTTTTTAAGAAGCTAAAATTTAACTCTACTTATTTAAAATAAGCTGAATAAGCTTATTAAGCTTATAAGCTCTAACAACTATATCATCAAAGCTAATTAAAAGGTATTTGACAGAATTTAGACTACTCAATACTATGCTTAATCACACAAAAGCAATTCCAACAGCTTATTTAACTCTATATATCCCACAGTTTATTGATAAAACTAAAAGATAGAACAAATGTAAAACAAAAAATAAAGAGTACCTTAGGTTCAGCATGAACAAGAAAACAACAATAAGCTGTTTGGCTTATAGCTTATTCGCATAAGCCCACAAGCACAATCAAACACAACCTAATCTAGTCCTAATTGGTTGACCCTCAACCTCTAACCCTCTCGAAAAACAAGCTGCCATCCATTCCATATGTTTTTCGAGTCTTGTCCAAACAACAACAATAACAAACACAAACATATATATCTTGGCAGAATTTAAATGAGGACACGATTTATATAAAATAAAACTTTTATTAAAACTTGGAATATAATTCTTACAATACGAAATGAAATGATATTGAAGTTACATAAAAAACTACTAACAACTTGAATTGTAAACGATTAAACTAAAAAAAAAAATATAAAACTGAAAAATTAAAACTAACTATCCTCTTGGCTGGAATGATGGGGGTTTTATACCCGAGCCATGAGCTTCTCGATCCTTCACTTCGCCTCATCACAGCCCTTCATCTCTTCTCTCTCCTTGATGTGACATCTCAATCGTTAGATTGAGGCATGTATAACCCCGGATCAATGACGTGGCTTGAGTGTGTTAGTTGTGTGAGTGTATACTCACTTGCACGTCACATCAACCAATGATTGATCTTCATTTAGCCACGGTGGAATGGTTTAGACATGGGTTGATAGTGATGGATAGGTTAGAAGTTGTGAGGGGAGTGTTTACCCCATAGTTAATTAGGGTTAGGGTCGTGGGTTATGGAACTAGGGTTCATGGTGGATTCGAGTTGTTCTTGTGTGGGTGAGTGAGAGTGAATCGAGTTAGGGGTAAAAGGGTGTACAGTAATTGTTTAAGAGTGTATAAGTTAACCGGGTAGGTCGGGTTAGGGTTGGGTTAGGAATTGGGTAATCGGGTTGGGTACTTTGCTGTGATTGGTTGAGAGAAGACCCACGGGTAGATTTGACCCATCATTTGACCCGCGACTTTTATAAGGTTTAGAGTAATTGCAAGATGGGCCCTTGTGTTTGGCTGGAATTTGTTGAGGCTATTAAACAAGAATAGGATACTTGCAAATTCGGCCCTTGGACTTATTTTTTCCATTTTCAAGTTATAATATACTTTGAAAAGTTGCAAGTTTAGTCCCTGGAGTTATAAATCAATGGAGCTGGGCTTTGGTTTTGACAGTGGTAGAGCTGAGGTTGACTGCAGAAGGCTGAGGCTTGATTTTCTTTGGCTTCATGATCACTCATCCGTTCTCGTGTCCGTTTTTGCCTGGTTTCTTGACTGTTTTCTGTGATTTTTGACATATCCGTACCTGCACACATTAAACTCAGATACAAGCACATTTTTGCCATTTTTGATCCGTTTTGGGTTTATTTGGGTCTTTTTAAGCATAAATAGATATGTGTATTCTACACTTATCAAAATTCCCCAAACTAAACGATTGTGTGTCCTCACGCAATATCACATGCTTTATAACCAAATACCTCAAAAATTCCCCAAACTAAACCTTTGAAAAGTAGCAAAGAGTTTTGTTTAAGAGATCACAAGTTATAAAACACCCGACTTCCCTTTTTCTAAGATTTTCTCTTTTTATGGATTTTCTTGATTATTAACTACCTAACTACAATTTATTCCCAACGAAATCGTGAATTGAGAATTTAGGAATAATTCGGAATCGAGCTAAGAATGATAAAGGGATTTTTGAACTTTTGATTAAACTATAAAATATAATAGCATCAAGAATTGAAAAACAATTAACTAGCACAAAATTCAAATGCACGGAACGTAAATCGCGAGCTAAAACTGAAATTTAAAAATCTAAAACACGACTTTTATCAAATTTTATACCTAAAAATCACAAATTTAAAATGAAAATTAATGCAAAAAGAATTAGAATTTTTCAACTATTTTTCTATTTTTTATGATTTTTATAAGAAAAAGGAATTA
>BQNB010152206.1:0-15804 GCA_026074375.1 Tanacetum coccineum | reverse complement strand
ATCTTAAGTGTGTTATGTCAAAAAATTGGTTAAGTGTTGATAACTTTACTCGTTCGGTTCTCAAAGAGTAACACTCGTTCGGTCCTAAAAACACAGCTAGATCGAGTTGCACTGAAATTACACTTGTTCGGTCCATGTACACAAGCACCCGTTCGGTCCTTAGAACATGTGCTTGTTCGATCCTCACTAACATATGCTCGTTCGATCCTTACAAACATGTGCTCGTTCGATCCTTACATGATACACTCGTTCGGTCTACACTAAAACATCACTCGTTCGATCCAGTCACATAGACGCTCGTTCGATCCATGCAATTAGTCACTCGTTCGATCTATATTAATAGTCATTCGTTCGGTCCTTGAATGCAATCACTCGTTCGATCCACATTAAGAGTCACTCGTTCGATCCTCACTAGGATCCACTCGTTCGATCCTCACATTTTAGACACTCGTTCGATTAATTCTGCAATTCACTCGTTCGATCCACATATTTAGAGTCACTCGTTCGATCCTCACTAGGATCCACTCGTTCGATCCTCACATTTAGACACTCGTTCGATTCTTTCTAAGAAATACTCGTTCGATCCATAAATCCCTTGTTCGATCCTTACACTTAGACACTTGTTCGATTCTCGACACGTTATTCGTTCGATCCATATGATTTATACTCGATCGATGTCTTAAATTTGTGCAAGATCGATATTTAACTCTAAACTAGCATTTTCATTGAGCCATAACACTCTCATACACAAACAAATCATATCGTTACATTAGTTCGCATTTTTTACACTAATTTTTCGAACACAAATCATTCAAGAAAACATTTAAGTCACAACAAGTAATCAAGCTAGGATAACCTATACATTTATTAAACCTAATACTACAAAAGCCCTCTAACAATTTAACTTTTTCACCACTTTTTGATTTGACGAACCCTAATTGTATAACTAGGGCTGCTACTATCAAGAGTGACGAAAATGCTCAATTCCTTTTGGGATTCGAGTTGATTAGGAGATGAAGATTCGAGTTTTAAGTTATACCTTAGATGAAATGGAGTGAGTGATCTTGATTGTTGTGAGTCGAGTGGAGAGTGTTCGTGTGTGTGTTTTGAGTGTGTGTAGGGATGTGTACAGTGAATGGAACGAATGGGTTTGATGGTGTTAAACAACGATTTTTATCTTAGACATATTTGGCCCCCCATGTTTACACAACTTATTAATTTTGCAAATTAAGTTTTATAAGGTATATTCAAGTAAACCAACTAGCACACATAGTCCTAAATGTTTTATCTCTCATACCTATAGACATAATTTTAGCAAACTACACCCTAAAGGCATAAACAAGTAACACATAAGGCACAAATAATCGTTTAAATTCTTTTTCCCTTTTTAACAGCTCATTTGATCATGACAAAGAAATTTGACATTCTCTCCCCCTCAAACAATGTCCCGTTTTCTATTTAAAGAGCTGTAGACATTGTTTGAGAAGTCAAATGTATTTTGAAAAGTATTTTAGATGATGGAATGATTTTGTATGTGACAAAACAACAAATACCAAGATAAATAAGATTTCTCTTATTTATTCACATAGATGCACTGAAACGTACACTTATGGAAATCCTCTCCCTTCTCTCTTGTGTTCGTCCGCACCTACAACACACACATTCTTATAATTTTTGAAGTTTGATCAAGAAAACATGAAGACTTAAATATTTGGGATTGATTCTAGTGTTTGGTTATTCATTTAAACAACGTTTGGGTTGTCCGGTTCGTGTCGAAATCTACAAAATGGTTAACCAATGCTTGGAAACATCTTAGTATAGATGTGTAATGGCTTGTATAGGTTGTAGAAAATTTGGTATGGATTATAATAAAAGGGGTGTTTGAGCTGTGGCCTATAAAGAGCCAAAAAGGAAGGTTTTTGTGATTTTTACTAAGTGTTTGAGTTGTATGAGTTATCTCTCACTTGTTACTTGCATTATATAAGTTAGAATGGTCAAAAGAATGCAATAGTAGTCCAATACATACTTCATGGTCTTAAGGAAGACTAATGTGGTCAAGGGAAACAAGGTAAGGCTTGGTTTAATTAGCTAGGTGATGTACAAGCCAAGTTGGTGTAAAATGTGTGCTCCTTGTCCCTTCTTGTTGTTGTAGACGTGAGCTAGGGGGGAGGTCTTCTAGAAGCCTTTTGATTTTTTTAGCAACATCTCTAGTTCATTTTATGTAAGTTGCTAGTTGTAGGTTTGATATAAAAAGTGTTACTTGAAAGTATTCATGTAATGTTTTATTTTCTTATGAACAAAAGGAAAAGTAATATTAACTTGGGTAAAATTTAATAAAACTTTGAGTGCTGGGTACAATCGTGTATATTTGTTGAAGCGTAGATAACTTTTGGTGCTTCCGGGTATGCCTAAATGTATTAATTGCGAAACGTAAACGTTTTACGTAACCAATAAAAATAAAATATAAAAAGTTGATTATTACTTTCGTAAAAATAATATATTGCTTGCTTGACAAAAACTTTAATTCGTTTGGTATCCGCTTACGTTGATTGGAGATTCATTTACGCGATTTAACTTAACTATTAAAATTAAAAGTAAACGCGTACGAGAAAAAAATAATTTAGCAAAATGGATGACGTCGTAAATGACCTGAAAATACGGAATGTTACAGTCTCCTCCGGTTAGAAGAGCCTTGTCCTCAGAGTTGGGGGGCGGGGTGCGAAGGATTGCGGCACTTGAGGAAGGTACGGGTTCGGAGGAAAAGATTCTGTTGCTATCCATATTTCTTCCGGAATTGACTGAACCTTCACTATTCCCAAGTATACTCAGCTCCTTGCTGAGAGTTCCAACGAACTTTGACTAATGGAATTCTTCTTCGCTTTAGCTTTTTTACATCTCGTTCCACGATCTCAATAGGTTCTTCGACAAATCGCAGATTTTCATCAATCTCGATCTCATCCAAAGGTACTTGAACATCTGGCTCAGCTAAACATTTCTTGAGGTTCGACACATGAAACGTGTCGTGGACACAGCTTAGCTCCTGGGGTAACTTCAACCGATAAGCCACCGGTCCAACACACTCTACTATTTCAAATGGTCCCACATATCGTGGTGCCAGCTTTCCTTTCTTACCAAATCGTACCACTCCTTTCCATGAAGATACCTTTAGTAACACTCGGTTTTCAACTTGGAATTCAAGAGGTTTACGCCTCTTATCAGCATAGCTTTTCTGGCGACTCCTAGCCGTTTTCAATCTTTCCCTAATTTGAACAATCTTTTCTGTCGTTTCTTGCATAATTTCTGGTCCAATAAGCTGACTTTCTCCAACTTCACTCCATATCACGAGGGATCTACATTTCCGCTCGTACAGAGCCTCGAATGGTGCGCAACTAAAGCTTGTTGTGGATAACTGTTTTAATTCTAAGGAAAACTCAACAATGAGATGATATCCCCAAAACTAGCACCAAATCCATAACACAACTCGAAGCATAACCTCCACGTCTAAATATACGCTCACGTCTGACCGTCGTCTGAGGGGTTTTTGTAAGCCGTACTCATGTCAAGTCTAGTACCCAACGCTTCGAAAAAGCTTGCGCATAAGTGGTGAGACGTGAATCCACCAACACGGTCAGAAATGATTGATACCAAAGGCACACATGTCCACTAACTAATCTCATTGTTAAAACTTTGCTAACTTCTAACCGCTTGTAGTCTTCACGGGAGTGGGGGGGGGGGGGAGTAAGTAATGAGCCGTGCTTGGGGGTGGTTATCTATCCACAATGACCCCAAATCATATCATGCCACTACCCTCTTAGGGCAACTTTGTGACAAATTCTATGTGTTATCTTTTCCCATTTCCCACTCAGGAATTTCTGTTGCAAAAGAAATCCTCAAGGGTTTCTGATGTTTTGGCTTTAACTTAAACACGTAAGACATCTGCTAACGTACTCAGCAATGTCTCTCTTCATACCAGGCCACCAATACAAGTCTCTCAGATCATAGTACATCTTATCCGCACCCGGATGTACTGAATATCTAGAAGTATGAGCTTCATCCATGATCAATTTCCTTAACACCACCAACTATGGAATCCAAATACGATCAAAAGAAGTAAATTTCATCACCACATCTCCGTTGCTCAATAGTGTCTTTCTAATCCATCTTAGGCCATTCCAGTTGGCTTTGAGATCCTGGAAAGCTCGCTCTGCGCTTCCAAAATCCTTAGTCTTAATCCCAGAATGAAATAAAATACTCATACACGTACCCGTCTTGGCTTGAGTCTTCATTTCCTGCTTCCAGGCATCTGCCACCTACATTCGCCGATGCCGGGTGGTATTTGATCTCACACTCGTAGTCACTGAGTAGCTCGATCCACCGCCTTTGGCGCATATTCAACTCTTTCTGGTCAAATATGTATTGGAGACTCTTGTGGTCAGTGTAGATAACACTTTTCGTCCCATAAAGATAATGTCTCCAGATTTTAAGAGCGAACACCACCGCACCCAATTCCAGGTCATGGCGGTATAATCTTTCTCAAGCCTATCTTTAAAACTGCTTGACGCATATGCTATCACTTTGCCCCGCTGCATCAGCACGCTCCCAAAACCTTGTTTTGATGCAATCACAATAGACCACAAAGACCGTTTGGGTCCATCGCGGGATGCTACCAACAGAAGCATTGCATAGTTTCTCCTTTAGAATTTAGAAAGGCTTCATTCTTGCTTATCGCCACCACAACAGAATAATAAGCCTTATTCTTTTGAGTCAACAGGGTGAGGGGCTTGGCAATCTTAGAGAAATTCTTAATAAATCTCCGGTAGTAACCCGCCAATCCTAAAAATGAACGGATTTCAGTTGACGATTCAGGAGTCTTCCAGTTCTTGACAGACTCAACCTTGCTAGGTCCCACGTGGGATACCGACACGGTTTGACCACAATGTTCCTAGGAACAGAACTTCTTTCAACCAAAATTCAACCACATAGAAAATTTGGCGTGAGACAACTTCTCCTTCTCGAGTAAGTCTAAAATATCGTTTTATTTTTCTTCAGGTGGACTCAAGCTCTTCTTCTTACTTTTGAGTAGATTAAGATGTCATCAATGAACACAATTACGAATTTGTCCAAATCTCGCTTGCGGACGGGGGCGGTTCTTTAAGTCCATAATATGGCTAGCGGCTGTAAATGTGTCGCGTGGTCCGAGAATGTCGCTGTGACTTGTTCAGACACGTGGATACCGTCACGATTGACCACATGTCCTAGGAACTGTACTTCTTGTAACCAAAATTCGCACTTTGAAAATTTGGCGTACAACTTCTCATTCTAAAGTAAGTCTAAAATCGTTTTCAGGTGGACTTCATGATCTTCTTCTGACTTTGAGTAGATTAAGATGTCTTCAATGAACACGATTACGAATTTGTCCAAATACGGTTTGCAGACGCGGTTTATTAAGTCCATAAATATTGCTAGTGCGTTCGTCAGCCCAAATGGCATGACTGTGAATTCAAAGTGCCCGTATCGAGTTCTAAACGCGGTCTTCGGTATATCTTCCTCTTAGACTCTCAACTGATGATATCCCGAGCGAAGATCTATCTTCGAGAAACAACACGCACCTTGTAATTGGTCAAACAAGTCATCAATTCTGGGGAGAGGGTAACGGTTCTTTATAGTCAACTTGTTTAGTTCCCTGTAGTCAATACACATTCTCATCGAACCGTCTTTCTTCTTGACAAAGAGCACGGGTGCTCCCCATGGTGAGTGACTTGGTCGAATAAAACCCTTCTCTTGAAGTTCTTTAAGCTGGTTCGACAATTCTAACATTTCTGAAGGGGCTAACCGGTATGGAGATCTAACAACTGGCGATGCGCCTGGAATCAGATCAATGCGAAATTCTATCTCTCGCACAAGAGGTAAACCTAACAGATCGTCTGGAAATACCTCAGGGAAGTCTCGGACAACACGTATGTCATCAAGCTTTTTCTCATCAGCCTTGATACATGCAAGTGAACGAAGATCCTTTTCCGGCCTCTCGCCTTGAACTTCAAGAATCTTGCCATTCGGAAGAGGAATACGGACAATCTTCTCATAACAATCGATGAGAGCTCGGTGGTATGCCAACCAATCCATTCCAATGATAACATCAAAACTTCCTAGCCGGGTTGGCAACAAGTCTATTTTGAACACGTGATTTAACAAGACTAAGGTGCAACTACGTAAAATGGTATTGGTGCTAACGACTTTTCCGTCTGCTAACTCTACTTCGTAGCTAGTGTTTAAAGCGGTTGGGGCAATATCAATAAAAGGTGTAAACGCAGAAGATACAAAACTCTTCTCAGCACCAGAATCAAAGAGGATACAAGCGTAGTGATCATTAAGAAGAAACGTACCCGTGACCACATTCGGATTCTGCTGCGGGTTTTCAACCACCACATAAGCTCTCGCACGAGCTCCCTCATTTGGAGGGTTCCTTCCCTTAGGACACCTGTTCTTGTAGTGTCCCTTCTCCCCACAACCAAAACAGGTCATATTCTGCAAAGCATTTCCTCCTGCATCTGGAAACCTAACCCGACAATCCTTCTCCTCATGACCAAGCCTACCACATTTACCACACTTAGGAGGGCATTGTCCATTGTGGTGAGAGTTGCAACGGTTGCACTTTGGTAGATTTCCAGCATAACCTCTACCCTCGGCTGGGGCTGCAGCATAGGCCCTGGCAGTTTCCTGCCTCCTGTTTTGTTGTTGGTGATAGTTGTTGTTTCGGTTGCGGTTGTTGTTGTTATTGTTGTTGTTATGGTTATTGTTGTTGGTGTTTCTTTGGTTGTCTTCCCATTTCCTTTTATTGCTTTCACCAATTCTAGCAGCCCTACCCTGAACTGATTGCTCGACCAGTTCACGGGCCATGTTGATTGCCTCATGCAAGGTCGCAGGCTTTGAAGAAGTGATGTTTCCTTTGATTCTTTCAGGAAACCCACGAATGTACTTTTCAATCTTCTTACTTTCAGTGGACACCAATTCAGGACACATCAGAACTAGTTCGTGGAAACGATTACTGTAAGCTTCGATATCATCTCCTTTCAGAGTCAGAGTCCAAAGTTCTTGTTCCATCCTTTGGATTTCAGTTGCTGGGCAGTATTCAGTGGTCATCATAGCTTTCACGTTGCTCCAGGGGATCTGATTAGCATTAGCAAGTCCCAAAGTCTGAACATTTCCGTTCCACCAGGTTAGAGCACGACCCTCGAACGTGCACATAGCAAACTTCACTTTGTCATCTTCAGCACATTTGCAAATTTCAAACACTTGCTCCATCTTTTCGAACCAACGTTTCAGTCCGACTACACCTTCAGTCCCCTTGAAAGAGTGAGGCTTGCCATTCATAAATGTCTTATACGAACATCCATGCATCTCTGGTACAACAGTTCCTCCAGTATTTGTTGATCCGGATCCACCAGTATTGTTTGAGTCAGCTCTAGTCTTTTCGTATTTTTCAATGGCTTTGGCCACACGCTTTTCCACTATCTTCCTAACAGATTTCTTCTTAAATCTCCTGGGCGGCATGATTCTGGCAACACAAGTACATAATTCGTTGAGAATTTGTAAAGGTATGCAGAGTCATGGCACATGGTAAATAATGGAGAATGATATAAATAATCATAAATTAATCAGGATAGTCGATATTTATATAATTGATCGATAGAAATAGATATTGATATGTCAAAAGATAGACGTAAGAGATCGAATTTAAACCAAGTATTATATATCTAAGATTATATATAATGCAATAATGACAATCGGAAAAGTAAGTAAGGATCAGGGAATACGCGCGCGTGGATATCGGATAGCGATGAAGGATTCTGTAAATTTGAAAATGAAAGAAAAGAAAATCTTTAAACTTTGTAGTTATAGACTAGGTTTTGAAAATGACCCAGTTCCCTATAACCTTGGCTCTGGTACCATCTGTAACAACCCCAAAATCAGGTAGCAGCGGAATAGTAACATTGGGGTGCTACTTCAAGTACAACAAACAAGATATAGGAAATGACCAAGAATGGACGTTTTAAGATAATATTTCATTTATAGCAAAATATCAGAGTTAATACATTAGGTCCCATAAGTTTTTGATGTCATAAACATCCAACATACATTTAAACAAAATCTCAAAAGATGACTTAAGTTTTATGAAAGACAAAAGTTGCATATAATTTAGATAAAACACAGAATCCATCTTCATTGATATCCGCCACGGCTCCCCTTCAGTCTTCATACCCTAGGACCTGAAATTTACATGCTAAAAGTCAACACAAAGGTTGAGTGAAATCATAGGTTTGTTGGTAAATTGGTGGACCACAAGATCGATGTAATAATAGACTCTAAAACACATTTAGTAGTCCAAAACGTTTATTATTGCACTAAGCTCATGAACCCGAAGCCTTAACTAGTTTGTGCCCCAAATGTATAGGATGCTTGCCAACAACCTAAAAGTATTCTCAATGTTAAATGCACCATGGTCAACTTGTGACCAGAAATTCCAGGTGGGGATTGTCAGTCCCGATAGATCTATCCACAACACTCGCGCTCACTACAATAGCAATTGACGGTTCATGATATAGTAGGGACTTAATTGGCAATAGTGGTAACTTAGGCAATAATATTCAGGCAGTAATCTGGATAGCATACAGTTTAAAACACTTTGAAAACACTTAGAAAAACACTTGTGTCCAATAGTAAAAATAAGCAATGTAATTCACCCCGTAGAGTTTGTAAAACAATTAAGTAGTAAAAAGGGGGCTATGAACTCACCTTGAGTACTGATAGTCCAATAATCACAGATAAAAATGTCACGCAAAACGTTTGATGCAACCTATTTAAATTAAGGTCGAATAAGTACCGAGTACTTCAATTTATAACATTCAATATAATATTATAGTAGTTACGTTGTGCTATCGTTCGGGCTATCATAATTAAAGAGGTCATGACATGACGTTCGAGGAGTTAGGATACTTTAAATCGTAAATCCAACAACATCGTCGATACGCCATCCGAAGAGGCCTCATTATGAAACTCCCTAGTAATATAGCACTTTGATAACCACTCAATATTCTATATAGCATAATCACCGACTAATCATTTTAGTAAAATAATATTTATAAAGTGAAAACGTTTATAAATATACTTTTCGTAAAAATGACCTAATTTGGTCGTTTTAAGCCCGTTGCTCGCGTTTCTTACGTCCACGTCTTCGTAGTAAGACGAGCGATCAAAATATTACATTTTCAAGTTTTTAAGATTCTGCGATGAATAGTAAAATTACTGTTCACAACAGCTCATTTGTCGTTTTAGGCTTTAATTAGCGTAAACTTGTAATCGTAATAACTTATTCGTTTTAATCCCGATTTCAGTGATTCCTTCGAGTACGTTTTTGTTATTAAAAGAGGTATTATATTTTATAAAGATAAATTCACTGATGAATAGTGATTTTTACTGTTCATAGTTTATAAAATTACTTTTATAAACTTTAATTATCGAAAATGTCGTAATTTACTCGTTATAGTTCCGTTCTTAACGATTCTTGCGTGTACGATCTCGTAATCAAAAGTTATATCATATTTTAGATGTTTTAAAATAAAAGTTGCTGTAATGAATAGTAACTTTTTATAAAAATAGTTTTATAAAAGTATTTATAGTCGTAAACTCGTTTTTAACGTATCTTTTTCGTTATAGATCGGTTTTTCGAGTTTCTTATCATTATGGAATCGTCATGAGGCGTATTATAACTCTAAAATATCAAAAGCTACTGCCTAAGTTTCGAATTAAAACAGCCCCTATGTATTTAAGTGTATAACTTTATAAAAACTTGTTTTTATGTATTATTAACTTAGTAGTTTACTATAAAAACTCTCAAAAACATATTTTACATATGTGGTACTTATAATAAGGTTCAATATCATCCCTAGTCCTTATAATTTCATTGTAACAAGTTTAACCCTTTTACTTTCATTATTTTCACATGTGAAGTTTAAGAAACCTTATAAAACCCTAATTTAACCTAAACATGTTTATACTATATTAATCCAATAAAGTTAACATACTTTTATATTTAACTTTTTCCATGATATTTATAACATTGAAGGACATGAGAAATATGTGTCTACAATTGATAACTCAAATAAGAACTGTCCATTTTACATTATTCAAAAGTCAATAGTGGTGATTATGGCCTATATTTAACAAGTAATACAATAAATCATAAGAAAAAAAAGTATAACGAATTTAAGAAAACCTTAGTGATGATGTAAGTAGAATGTTAAATAAGTTCAAACCCTGTTTAGTATACATCAAAACCAAAAGCTCCAACTTAGTAACCCTAGATTAGGTTTCCAAAACCCTAATCTTTCCTTTTTGTTCTTATAACTTGCTAATGATGACCAAGCTTCCCAACACTTTGAATACCTTAAGTATGTGTGTATATGTGTGTATATACATAGGAAAATCAAAGTGTGAAATTTTGTTTGTGGCTAAATATGCCGGTGAATTTTGAGGTGTAAGAGAGAAGATAAAAGAGTTTTGATAAGTATAGAAAGAGTATGAACATTATCAATCATGCAATCCTAGTTAATAGTATCAATGCACTTGCTAACTTAACCATGGTTACTTTCTAACCCTAGGTTAAGTTAACATGATTAGTTGGTAAATGGTGTAAGAGTACCATATTGAAATATCTAGATATTATCTAGATATTATTTACAACATGAGAACTCTTGTCTCATCCATCTAATCGGATAATGCATGTAAATGGTGATGTATAATTTAATATTTTGAGTATTGGGAATAATCGTGGGTCTATTTTTTTTTTATTTATTCGTAGTTAGGTTTTTTGAACTTCCGGTGGTACTGCAAAAGGTATTTTATTATGAAACGTAAGCATTTTACGTTAGGCCGTAAAAATTAGAGTGAACAAAGTTATTAATTATCCTCATAATAATCATATAACACTTGCTTGATGTATATATTTAATCGTTTAATGCCCGTTTACATTGTATGATCATTTTCAGTTTACGCGATTTAACTTAACGTTTTACGGTTTTAACAGAGCAAACGCGTAAAACCCTAACAGATAAAATTATGATATTTCATAATGTCATACAATGACCTAAAAATACGAGGTGTTATACATTCCAATTATTTTGTGTTATATGTTAATTTTCGGTGTAATGAGCATAACAATAGTAAAGCAATTTAGACTACTTTGGTATCTGTTTATATTTTTCGATATGGCGGGTGAAATCTGTGTGATGTCATGAAACACGTACGATTTATTCTTAAACAAACCTATAAACGCACCACCTTTATGTTGACACTTTATCAATGTTTTCCTCGGTATTAAGAACGAAGATGCTATAAATGAAGTCCTCGATGCATTGCAGTTAATACCCGTTAATCTGAAGATCACAGTGTACTATTTAAAATAATGTTTGTATTGTCTATTTTATGCTTCCGCTGTAAAGATTAAAAACAAATTAATATTTCCTAATTCAAGTGATTCCGTTTTTTCTTAAACGTTCTCATATAAAGGTCCGTTCTGTATTGGCTTAGAAGTATGATAACCATGAAGTCACACTCCTCTGTTGCCATACAACTCTTATATTTTTGGGGTGTGACAAAACTTTAATGGACTTATTTTGTAATTTAATGACTTAGTGAATTCAGGCTTTAAACTACATTCGAATAAATATTGCAACACCTTCATCGATTAAAAGACTTAGGAATGTTTAGAAATAATCACATAGTTTTAAAAGCCTTCATGTTGATTCTCACAAGATAGTTTTAAGCTTAGTAATTCTTCGAACACTATCTCAAGTATAGGTGCGTACAAGGTTTTGCTGATTCTGAGGTATCGAAACCAGCAAGGGGAAGGAGTAGATACACTAGAACGTACAACAAGTACACGTGATAGAGTTCATTTGCCTTGCTGTCATTTGTAGCCAATTAGGGTCTTAACTTGATAACTTTCGGGGTGCACAATTTCGTTCACACGGGTGAAGAGATATCTTGTTATTTTTAGTAGGATCAATTGAGATACCATGGGGAATGTTGTCGAGAAGATTATATTCTAGGCATAGAGATTTATTACTGATTCAATTAATGCTTTCTTTTAACTTTCAAATCACTAAGCTTATTTAAAAAAATATAGAAATATTGGTGATAAAAGAGTGTAACATATAGGGAGCTAAGTATGGTAATTCCGTACAGTTAGTCTACCGGCCGAAAGAAATGTGGTACATTTGGGACTTTAGTTGACTTAGGTGTTATCATATCGACTACTTAAGGAATAATTGTGACATCTGGGACTTAGTGACTTTTTGTTGCAATTTATATCATACACTATCATGTAAGGAGAAAGTGCGTACATCCGTGACTTTCATTGAAATTGGGAATTATGGTTTCAAATTAATTTGTTACGTTCGGATAATTGGTGCTTATACATTCAATTCCTTTCTTAATGGGATTGAAGAAGGCTTGAATCTACTCAAGAAAGGATTGTTGTTCGGGGGTATAGTATAAGGAACAACTTCTAAAGGAGATACTCCGAGACCAGGACTACAGATTGCTGACATGGATAAAATGACTTAGTCATTTTCCGTTATGACATTTTCAGTCCCTGTCACATACATAATCTTGTGACAACATACATTTTTTATATTAGTGAATCTTTAGGTGTTAAGTGGTCAATGTATCATTTTTTTCATAGTTTTTCGTTAAAACCAAATCATTTCAGAAAAATTATTATACCTGACACTAACACATACCCTCATAGTTTGAGGGGGAGCATTAATATGTTCCCATTCGGCTTGTGATTAATTAGCACATTTTTCTCTAGTTTTTCCAACATATTCGAATCCATTGGTATCTAAAATATCAAAGGATTTGACATTTTTGATAAGGGGAGAAAATGTGATTTAAATATGAAAACTGATAAAAAATTATGATTTTGTATTACTACAATGTGTATACTCCTACGTCTCCCTTGTTTCTAAACATTTGATTAATCGATGCAAGTAGGATGGTGCAGCGATTATGAAAATTCAAAAAATATCGAGGTACTAAAAAAGCAAGAATATTATTAAAACACAAGTTACCCCTTAATAAGTTTTTCAACTGTTTATTGCAAGTAGTAACTGAACTCAAAAGACCGACCATGTATTTAATTTTATCGGAGTTATAAGGTTGGTAATGTTAGGTATTAGTTCCCATGATCCAGCCAGAACCGGAGGGATCTACCCAGGGACAATCCACTAGTTAGTGTAGAAGTCCTTAGGTATAACATAACAACGGAGAAAAATGAGAATAAGGGATATGCCGCCTGAGATAGAGCTAGAACTTGGGAAAAACCTAACAAGCGTACTAGTCATGAATTCTCGGTAAGCACTAAGTGTTGAAGATGAAAAAGACAATAGTGTAAGCCCTTGCCACATCCGGTTTCTTGAAGGGTGGTTGTTGTGGCACTCGGTTATCCTTTGGTTGGTTCTCAAACTTCCTCTTGTTGTTAGCATTCTTTTCTATCGTGGTTTCTTGTCGTATGACCTGATTCATCGGATCATGAGTAATGCGGATTTTTGTCTCGTAGATAGCAATAGCTTCAATAGCATTAGTAACTCGCTGGGCCATAATCTGGTCAATCTCCGCAGAACTCATTCCTTGTCTTGTTGCCGTCATTTTCTTTAAATCAATATAAATAAAAGAAAAATAAAATAAGTCCGGTTCTAAAAGTTGCGTTTCCAAAAGTGGAATGTTACGAGGTGAGGGGTTAAAGTCATGTTCAACTTAATCGGTATGCTTCTAGGTGATAGTATGAGACGACGTAGGAGTTTCAAAGGTAAGGGACGGGACTCAACTTGCATTCGGGTTTGGATAGTACGATAACATAGAGTCGGAAGACTGTAACAAGTTTCGATGTTATGTAAAATAGTATAATGTAAATTTATGAAATAGTTTTAATGACCATCGTATCACTCACGATGTCTTTGGAAACGTTTAGAGACCATTGTGCCACTTACAATGTCTTAAGAAAAATTTAGTATTATATAGACAACTTCTATATAAAATAAAAGAGAAAATACACGTAAGGCAGACGTAAACGTAGAGGAAAGATAAACGCAGGGCAGAGGTAAACCCATATCATAGTAGGCTTAAGGAAAAATGATGTATAAAGTAATTATGGCAATATGATATATAAATTGCACTTATATATATACATATATAAAATGCTATTATTATTAGATACATATATAAGCAGGTAAGCACATAGGATCATATACTGGTTATAGACCAGACCTAAATATACTACTGGTTCTCTATAACCTTGGCTCTGGATACCAATCTATCACACCCCCAAACGTGGCCTGGACGGAAACACGTGTCCGGAGGCATGACGTCATAATACACATCACACAAGATACAAAAAACGACCTCTAAGGGTAAGTTTGAAAATCCAACATCGTTGCATTAATTAAAATAAATAAAGTTTACATAGGCCCAACGATAATATGCGGAAGCAAATAAAAGGTTTTAAAGTTTGACAACGATGTTAACATAGATAATAATAATTCTTGAAAATCTGTCTAATGCCAGGCAACACCAACAAGCAAGCAAAGACATCCATAGCTAAGCACATGAGAAAAACATACTAAAACTGTCAACATAAAGTTGAGTAAATTCACAGGTTTGAATTTAATATTAAAAGTAGACCACAAGTTCACAGTACACACGTGACAGTTATAACAGACACAACTTCACATAAAAAGAAATTTACGTTTGCACTAAGCTCATGACACCGAAGCTCAATTTAAAAGGAAGCATTTTATATGCCAAATAGTATTCCTCGCCCTAAAGGTATCTGACCAGGATCACCTATTGACATTCTGACATGGTATATATCCGTTTGTTCGGACCTCCAAAACTAGTAAGCGCTACTTACCCGGATAGGGATAATTAGTCCCAATAGATCTATTTACAACATTCGCGCTTACTTAACCAGTACGGTCGGTTAAGCAATTGACGGTTCATGATAATTCGGGCATTAGTGGTCTATTCGCTACTTAGGCAACACGTAATCAGGAAAAGGAAACGTAAAGTAACTGTGTCCATAGTTTGAAAACAAGCAATGTTTCTCACCCCAAAATAGTAAAGTAAAAGTAGTAAAACATGGGGCTATGAACTCACCTTAGCAAAATGAGCAAATGATAATCACGCAAGTAAAAGATGATATAGAAATCTAGCCGCGACCTAGAATAATAACGCGTCTCAGAAACACGGAAAGTATGCCAAGAATTGCACAATATGTTTATCACCAAAAGACATCCATGTGTGTTTGCTTTAGTTTGATTATCAAATCATGACGAAATAAAATAATATAGTTTTCCGTTAAGTTTCGGCGTTTAGCCAAAAATTACTATTTTTTAGAAAGTTTCTATTTTAGGAAGGTTTTTAGTTTCGGGACGTTAATACCGTCCCTTATATTTATTAAGTTTCTATATTTTCAAAACGCACTAACTAGCCTTAATCGCTTAACTCCTAAGTCCGTTCCGCTAAATTTTACCAAACTTACTATATTTAATAACTTTATCGCTTTTCCTAAAATATGTTAACGGCGTCTTTAAACGATACTAATCAATAGGTATGTGTTACTATATGTTTCGCTAGTGTTTAGAAAGTCCAAAAATATCCAAAAGTGTCTGAAAACCCATTTTACTATTCACATCAGCAACTATTCATTCGGTTTAGCCGAAAAATGTTTCAAGTTTTATTTGGCTA
>BQNB010152205.1:0-15804 GCA_026074375.1 Tanacetum coccineum | reverse complement strand
CGATCTATACATGTAAATTTAAAAGGGCGATCTATACTTAGGTGTCATAAACAGGCGATGTATACATAAAATATTGTATAGGTGATCGATACATAATTTTAACACAGACGATCTTTACCTTGGTAGTTTTCACAGGCGATCTATACACCATCTTAAGGCAAACTATACTTGATTTTTTTTAATAGAATTAATCTTGTAATCTTGGTAATTCAACCTCACAACCTAATCTAAGTATAATTTAACCTTATTTTATCATTTAGTTGATGAACATCTAGACACACGGTTAGGAGAAACCATAGACGAATTCATGAAATTCCTTTCAGAATCTCTCACGACAAGAATAAAAGAGCAAGTAAAAGATCAACTGCGTCAGATTCTGTCCAAGGAAGTGTCTAACTTCGCTCCACCTGTGATCGAAGAGTTGATTAAAGAATCACGTGACGAAGTTACTCTAGAAAAGGTGTCTTCTCAACCACATTCTACTTATGAGGCTGCTTCTACACTTACTGAATTCGAGCTAAAGAAGATTCTTATCGACAAGATAGAGAAAAGTGAATCATATCTGGCAGCTCCCGAACATCGAGATTGCTATGATGGTTTGAAAAAATCTTACGATCTAGACAAAGATTTCTTCTTCTCGTATGATGTGTATTCTTTGAAGAGAAGCCGCAAAGACAAAAACAAAGATGAAGACCCTTCCGCTGGATCAGACCGAGGGTTAAAGAAAAGAAAGCTAAGCAAAGATGCAGAACCAACCACTAGTCCAAAAAAGAAAGATTCAACGTCTGGCTCTTCCAAAGGCACCAAGTCTCAACCAAAATCTTCTAGAAAGTATGATTAATGAGAGGAACCAGTGTTCGAGGTTGCGGATTCAGACATGCCACAAGATCCATACAGGGAAACTGGGTGATAATGAAGATGAACCAAGGGATGAGACAACTTCTAGACGTGACTGGTTCAAGAAACCTACACCACCTCAAGAACCCACTGACCCAGACTGTAATGTTGGCAATACTACTCGAGAAGGACAAACCTAAAATTGGTTGATGACTCTAGCAGCTTCTACTTCTACTGATAAATCATTGAAGGACTTTGATGAATTGATGAACACTCTAATAATACTTTCTCTGGAATAACAAACCTTGAATGTCCATAAATATAGAAGAATTAACCACAGAATCCAGCTAGACATGCATTAAGACTACTAAAAGGCACACGCCTAGTATAGCTGAATAAATACGACTTTGAAGAATGCTAAAAGTCCTCTTATCAGAAAAGCTATGATTGGGGAAAATCCTAAAGCGGTGACTAGCCAAATTAATCTTTCCAAACCCATACCTTTGAACCCGCGTGGAAATCGTCCAAAGATACCGTTCAAAACTCATCAACAATGATCTCAAGTATCTTCAAGGAGGATTTTCGACTATGACATACACGACGTCTACTACCATGACAAAGGCCACTCCGTATGATCTTCCAGGTATTGAAGACATGGTTTCAAACATATGGAGTCATGTTAAGGTTGATTATGATAAGTATGCGATATGGGGTCTTATCACGGGAAATGAGAGAACAACGTCAGTGCTTTCAACTGCTTTTGCAAGAGGTATGCAATCAAGAGGAGATGTAATAATATCCACAAATGGATTCTGGCAGTTACTCCATGTCTTGGAAATGAGGAAACATATGATACGGGGTAGCTTTGAAGAGATTGTCGTAGATAAGAGCAGATAACTGCAATATACGGGATAACATGGAAAGGTGACTTTCCTCTACTTCGGAACAATGATATCGAGGATATGATACTTCTTGTGTTTCAATATCAACTCACAAGATCTAATCAGGGATGATGTTGTCTGACTAATCTGCAATTGCCTTAATATTTTAACCAAAAGTCTGGTTATTCAAAGCGAGACAAGGTCTCAACTTGGAGTTGAAAGTTATCAAAATAAGATCAATGTCACCAAGCCTGATACTACAAGACCAAATCTAAAAAAGGAACCCGTACACTCCATACAAAGACCCTCAAGGATTCATTTATCTAGACGACCACAAGAGGAACAGGTTGTTGCGCTCCGACGAACTGTACAAGTTCAGTGATGGTACGTTAACCAGGCTTCTTTCTTCGCTCGAAGACATAACCAAAAATATCAACATGGAGTACTTGCCGAAGAGAAGATGGAGCAATTTGGAAAAGAAAAGAGCTCATTTCATAATCAATGACATCAACAAGCTGCTAAAGGAAAGGAGGATGATGAGGAGTTTAGAGAAATTTGTTGGTGGTAGACTCTATGGAATTGACCTTAGACTACTACAAAGAATAATATGACTTTGTCATATTGTGTTCATATCTCAAAGGTCATTTCGTATATCATAAACTTGTGAATTTGTATATATGTAGTGTAGACTTATGATGAAAATAAGGTGTGCTCGAGTATAAAATTTTTAAGAATTTCTTAGTAAATTCAAAAAATTTCAAATTATGATACTCAGCACAGTCTTATATACCCTCAAAAAATGAGGGGGATCATTAAAATGTTCCTTGGCATAATTATGTAACATCTTGTCCTCGAACGTTCAATCAATTGATATCCAAAATATCAAGGGATTAACATTTTGGACAAGGGGAGAAAATCTGATTAAACTGAATAAATTATATTGACATGTGATCATATTAAATGGACTTAATGCACTCCAACTCTTAGAATGTACTACGATTACGGTGTACATGTTAAGGGGGAGCTTTAAGTGATGATGAAAACTCTCAAAGTGTAAATCCTTTGATATTTATATCAAACACTTTGATTGAATTTTCAAGGATTTTGGTTACTATTGTGATGGAATACTATAAAGACTGACCATGTACTTAAATTTATAGAGTTATAAGGTGGTTAGGCATAGGTATTCAAATCCCATGATCCAACCAGAACAGGAGGGATCTACCCAGAGATATCTACTAGTTAGTGTAAAAGTCCTTAGTTATGATAACAAAAGTATAAAATTGTGAGATCAGAATAATGGCGAACTGAGATTGGGAGCTAACACTGGAAACAACCCAACAAGGTGTTAGTTATGAAGTCTCGGTAAGCATTGAAGGGGTTGAAGAATGAAAAAGAAATTTAAGGATAAAGGGTGAAAAGAAAGAAGCCCTCCATACACTTAGGCAGAAATAGGGTCAATACATAATCTGTCAGAAACACTAAGTAGTTGTCTGACATTGAAGACAGTATGGACCCCAGTAAACGCTTTTGCACAAACCTCCCAAGCCACATTAAGTCTCTCACAGACTCTTGTTTCATTTCTCACGGAGATTACACGCATTTCTATCGACTTTCTCACTCCGAGTTAGTTGATATTGAAAAGGTGGCAGTCTGCTCCAGCCTCCGATCACTAAAACCAAAGTGCACTATTGAGTCTAAAGCCAAAGAGATCATCAATAAATCTCATTAAGGACACTTGTCAAATCATGCTTGCTAGGTCACACAATGTGAATAACAAGTTAACATATTAAGAGTCCTACGCATTATCCTTGTGATTTTTCCAGAACATCCGAGTGATTTCATTCACTATGAAGATGGAAATCCTGCTTGACCATGTTAAGGTGATTTATACGATTATATATGAATCAAACTTGTGACAACTGGAAAGAAACAATGGTGTGATTCTATAAGAATCAAACTTGTTCCAGGTTATGAATTGACGATTGCTGATAAATTTTTTAAAATGATTAACACTCTCAATGTGTCACAAAAACACTTTAGCAAGTGACACGTCGATTGATTTTCAAATCAATTTTTTTATTTTCAATCGGTAAGACAGTAACTCACCAGTTCACTCTTATCGTGATGTCTGCTTTGAGACGTTCCGATAATGAGAACATGCTGAGTTTGATGAATCTAATACTTATGTGTTAGAAAGATTCGATACTTTAGTTGGAAATCATGTCAAGGAGATTCTTCTTAAATTGAATCTACCTAATCACAGGTCGATCCTCATGGATTTGAAGGTTACTCCAACCAACCACGGGCGAAAGACAAAGCCATATTCGTCCCCCAGCTTTATTGCTAACCGTTTTTATGCAGGATGTTTAAAGATGGAGGTGAAGGTACCTGATTCCAGCTGACTCACAAAGATTCATAGCCACATGCTCATACCCAACCGACAAATTTAAGGACATCATGAAAGCTCAAGTACATGTTTCAAGACTTCCGCTACTCTGATACCATACGTCCTTCTTGAAGCGACAAAGTGTTAAAGTTAAAGAAATTCAAGAAAGATGCATTATTAAAGCTTTTCAAGATTATCAAATCAAGAAAGGTATGAGCATGTCCAGTCCAGAAGTCACAAGTTCACGAGGATGAAAAGTTTACAAGATGGCGAAACGAGATTATACTTGGTTGATGATTTCAAGAAGCTCAAAGATCACATTCATGTCGAGACAAAGGAACAAGATCACATCAAAGGTCAATGATGACTACATCAAATCACAAGTTAATGATTAAAGTTCGAGACTACAAGCTCAAGACCGAAGTGAAAGCATAGTATGCTAAATTTAAATTTTTGTAAATTGGAGTGACCTCCCTTAGGGGGAGATTGTTTGAAATACGAAAAAGTGTCAATCACTACCAATATAGTTAGTCGTAGCTCGTAGTAAGTTGTAAGGTAAAGTTATAAAGCTAACCGGGCCAAAGGCCCATGGATAAGCCCACTAAGGGTCCATGGCCGGCCAAGACTAGAGTATAAGTACCCTCTCCATAGCTTGGAGAGGGTGTTGGTTGTTCATTTTGTCACATTTTCATTTAAGCTAATATTATCATTTTTCTTTCTCTCTCTAAGTGTTCATCCAACCACCTCTCCTTCATCTCACTAAAACTCTAAGTTTTCAATCCATACCTTGTGTTATGATTTATTATCTACAAGGCGAAACATCCGTAATGTTGTCAAGCAAAGGATGAGAGGTTGGTTCATGTGAAGATGGTGGTGAAATTTGATGTTTTGAGTGAAAGAAGAAGATGTGTTTTCTTGACTTGATGATGTTTGATTAGTGGATCTGGTTTTTAATGGTGCATTTGGAGGAGTTAGAGATGATGAGGTTGTTGTAGGAAAGGTGTGGTTGGTTGATATCTACATCACTAACATGTAGACAAAAATTGCCTAGGAGGGATTATGAGTTGAGTTGGATTTTTTTTTTATGATCTTGGAAGGATTAGATGAGGAAGCATTAGCAGAGAGAGAAGGTAATTGCCTATGCCTCTCGACAGTTAAAAGTTCACGAGAAGAACTACACCACTCACGATTTGGAACTTGGATCGGTAGTGTTTGCCCTAAAAATATGGAGACACTATCTATACGGAACCAGATGCACCGTATTCACCGACCATAAAAGCCTACAACACATTCTCGATCAGAAGGAGCTTAACATGAGGCAACGCCGTTGGCTAGAATTACTGAGTGACTACGACTGTGATATTCGTTATCATCCAGGGAAAGCAAACGTAGTGGCCGATGCGCTGAGCCGTAAAGAACGGATTGAGCCATTGCGAGTGCGAGCCTTAGTTATGACAATTGGTTTGGATCTTCCCAAACGGATATTAGAAGCTCAGATCGAAGCCCAGAAACCCGAGAATATCGTAAATGAAGACGTAGGAGGTATGATCCGAAGGGAT
Organism: Tanacetum coccineum; assembly: GCA_026074375.1. Classification (NCBI taxonomy): domain Eukaryota; kingdom Viridiplantae; phylum Streptophyta; class Magnoliopsida; order Asterales; family Asteraceae; genus Tanacetum; species Tanacetum coccineum. The sequence goes on along the minus strand of BQNB010152205.1, from coordinate 10,138 downwards.
ATACCCAAGGAAAGACTGGAACCGCGTGCCGATGGAACTCTATGCTTATACGGCAGGAGTTGGGTACCTTGCTATGGAGACTTAAGATCCGTGATTATGCACGAATCCCACAAGTCGAAATATTCTATCCATCCCGGTTCAGAAAAGATGTACCAAGATGTGAAGAAATTATTTTGGTGGCCAAACATGAAGGCTGACATCGCCACGTATGTTAGCAAATGCCTGACATGTGCAAGAGTCAAGGCCGAACATCAAAGGCCATCAGGGTTGCTAGTACAACCAGAAATACCCGAGTGGAAGTGGGATAATATAACAATGGACTTTATCACTAAACTTCCTAGGTCGTCACAAGGTTTTGACACCATCTGGGTGATTGTGGATCGACTTACAAAATCTGCTCACTTCTTGCCAATACGGGAGAATGATCCGTTGGATAAGCTGGCAAGATTGTACTTGAACAGAATAGTGGCAAGACACTGAAACCGGCCACAATTATCTGTGTATCATGATGGAAAAAAGGAATTCACTTCGAATTTCTGGAGATCATTTCAAAAAGCTTTGGGTACGGATATTAGTATGAGCACTGCGTATCATCCAGAAACTGACGGCCAGAGCGAGAGAACCATCCAAACTCTCGAAGACATGCTACGTGCTTGCGTGATTGATTTCGGCAAGGGTTGGGTTAAGCATTTGCCATTGGCCGAGTTTTCGTATAACAACAGTTATCACGCTAGCATAAAGGCCGCCTACGATGCAACAGTATGGACGAAAATATGCCGATCACCAGTATGCTGGGCCGAGGTTGGGGAACCCACTTATGGTTCCATATTAATCCAAGAAACAACAGAAAAGATCGTCCTGATCAAGCAAAGGATGCAAGCGGCACAGGATCGACAAAAGAGCTACGCCGATCGGAAGCGAAAGCCGATGGAGTTCGAAGTTGGAGACAGAGTTATGCTCAAGGTCTCACCCTGGAAAGGAGTCGTGCGGTTCGGTAAGCGGGGCAAGCTGAACCCGAGGTACGTCGGACCTTTCAAAGTATTAGCAAAGGTTGGAAAGGTTGCCTACAGGCTGGAACTTCCTCAAGAGTTGAGCAGAGTTCACCACACTTTCCATGTATCAAAATTCTGGAAGAAATGTATGCGATGAAACCACTAGTGGATTGCCGTTAGAAGGAATTCATGTTGACGATAAGCTCCCAGTTTTTTGTGAAGAACCCGTTGAAAATCATGGAACGGGATATCAACGAATGAAGCAGGAGCCGGATACCACTGGTAAGGTCGCTGGAACTCTAAGGCGGTCCCTGAATTCACAACTGGAACACGAAGATTCGTTCAAAACAAAAATACCACAACTTTCACAAACCGGGCTTTTCGACATCTACTACAAGGTCTTAAGCCTTGAGGACAAAGCTCTTTTAAACGGGTGAACGTACATATCTCATTTCGTGTCATTGTACGACTATATTAATGATCACTATTTAATTTAGGCCGATACGCGTTTACTTTTAATATTTACTTTTAAGCTAAACCGCGTAGACTAGGAATAACCAATAAATATAAAAGGTCACCAAATAAATTAAGGTTTACACCAAACAAGTAAGGAATAATTATTTAAAGAATAATTATGTACTTTGCGTATTTTATTTTTATTGGTCACGTAAAAGAGTTACGTTTCGCGATAAAATACATTTGGACGCACCCCGGAAACACCTAGACTTACCTAGACTTACCTAGACTCAAACCAATACCCAATTTAAAAGCCTAAACACAAAACTTAATCAAGTCTTGTGTTTATATTCCTTTAATGCCGAGTATGGACAAGTAAACCCACAAAAATCGTCCTTGGTGAATTTCTTACTAGTAAATCTTACTAATGATCCTAAATGGTACATGTACAAACTCTAGGTAATAAATTCTTGTCCTAATGGTTCCCTAATGAACTTTAACACAATGGATATTAACCTATGGCTTCTTTTCTTTCTCTTTGTGCCGCGATCTATCAAGAAAAGGACACCAAGACATGAGATTTGCTAGCTAAGCAAGGATCTTGTACATCATCTAGCTAATTAATACATGTACTCATGGTGGTTTAACAAAAACCATGTGTGATTAACTAGATGTCCTCAAAACCACTTCTTAGGGCTCGGTTTAGTTTGATTTTCGTGACTAGGAAGGTTAACAAGGCCTAGTGCTTATAAATACACCTCCACAACCCACATAATACATTTCCACAAACCTTTAAACTCTCTCAAGCCAAGAACCACTTTGTTTTCCCTCCATACTATCGGGTTACAAGTAAACGAACCAAACACGACCCACTTTGGTCACTAAGGACTTAGGGAAAACCTCTAAAGTCACGTACAAGGTTGTTAAGGAGAGTGCGCGAGCTAAGGGTCGGGTATACCAAGCTTTGGAGTTTAACATTATACACGGTTGGGTGTAACGAATCGGGTTTTGCGTCACAATTCGCAAACAAGACACTAGGACAATACTAAGGTCATTCTATGGCCCTCCTAACATCGTCTTTCATAATCATTATATCACTTAACGAATTCTATTTCGCTATTTTCAAGTTAAGATACTCAAGGTTAACGTGAAACAAGCAAGGTTCGACCCATGCATGGTTCAGCACCTTTCAATGTCACAATGCAACCTTGGAGGATTCCGATACACGTATAACACCACGTAAACTATTGTGATAAAACACGACGAATGTGTGTTGGGAACATGTGTACAATAATAGTTAAGCGGTTTGCATGCTAGGGAGCACTGATTAGAAAATGTAGACACATTGGATTTGTGCTAGACAATTTAATGAAACCATATACTCTCTAGTAAAAAACCTTTCGGACCCTTAGTGGACTGCGTAGCCCATCTTCGAGAGCCCACAAAGCTCATAAGCCACGATAAGCCTAAACGGCTTATTCGTGTGCCTATACGCAGCTTATTGAGCTTAAAATAAAACTAAGAACCTTAATGGACCACTTGACATGCATCGTTAAACCTAGCAAAACTTAATGGGCCTCCTAGCCCATTTCCGGGTCCACGAAATAAGCCATACATCACGAATAAGCTCTCACAGCTTATTCGCAAGCTTAAACAGCCTATAAGCCTTTAAAGAACCCTAGGAAAGTCATTTGACCCAAAGTATTGAGCCCCGAAACCCCTAGAACCTTACCGGGTCAATATCGAGCCCAATAGGCCCAATGTTGAGCTTATTAGCTTATCGAATAAGCTACATAAGCAACCGACCTCCTGAGCACTTAAGGGGACTTAATAAGCTTAACGGGCCCTAATGGACCCCACTAAACCTTTTAAAAACCTTACCGAGCCTTAACGGGCCCAAGACCGGCCCAACAAAGGTTCTAAATAGCTTATTCAGCTTATTTGGAATAAGCTGAAAAGGAAACAGTTAATTCGGCTGAAATACAAGTTGGAAAAGCATTAGGAGAAGTCTAAAACCCTAAATACCCTTATCGGGCCTCAACCGGCCCAAACCGGCCCAAACTCAAAAGCTTATTAGCTATTTTAATAAGCGAAAACACGAGACAAAAAGCTAAGTTGAAAACAATGAGAAATTAACTAAAATGCCTAAGAAACCATTTAGTTTCTATCCTGTTTAGCTATTGGGCCCGTAAGACCCAATAAGCTCTAAATAAGCTCAATAAGCTCGACGAGCTTAAAATAGCTTTAAACCAACCCATATTAACATAGAAGGCTGATGGACTATAAAAACTACAACGGACCTTTAGGAAACCTAAACGGAAACCTTAACGGCCCCAATATGGCCCGTTAATGAGGTAAGCCAAATAAAGCTCGGAAGCTTATTTATAAGCCGAAATGATTTGGTTGGCTTATTTGAGCTAAATGAGGCCAATGCCACTGTCGGTGATTTAATTGGGTTTGAAAATGCGACTTTTACAAAGTCGGTGGGACAAAAAACCTGATAAATACCGAAACTTAAAGGGATTAGTTTAGTTAATTTCCCCCAAATTACAACAACACCAGGACCATTTTTGAAATAGTCTGAAACTTAGGATGAAAGGCGAAACTATAAACCTATCTTTTTAGAAACTTAAGGACTAATTGTGTCATTTCCGAAACTAGAAGGTTTAAATATAAAATTATATTTGTAAGCCTAGGACCTAAAAATGTAACAACAGAAACATCAGGTGGTTTAGAGCCACGGTGAAATAAATAAACATTTATACGTCGGTCGAACGTTTAGATATTCGGACGTCGAACGATTTAATAACAAATTAATAAATAAAGTATATTTATTAATAATGATTTCACGTTTTCTCGAAACCATGCGCAACTAATAAATACAATGGATCTCGTGTGTCACCACCCATGTGATACCGTTATAATATATAAAAACTTAAACATGGGATATATTTATTATACAATGAGTCGTTAGTTTAAACGTGTAAACTAAGACTTGACCGGACTTACTTAGGTACTTAACGGTGTGATTCACTGCTTACTTGGATACTTGCTATCCTTCAGAGAACTACCGGCTAAGGTGAGTTCATAGCCCCATGCTTTACAATTATTTAAATGATTTACATCCTTGGGGTGATAACAAGCAATGTTTAACAAACTGGACGCAAGTGTAACATTTTATGCCACAGATTAACGTGTTTGCCTAAGTACCAAACCCCATTATGTCCATGATCATGAACTTTTTTAATGCATAGATGTAGTTGGGAATAACATTGTGCGGTGTGCGGGTAGCGGCGAAATGGTTATGGATAGATCTATTAAGGGATTGACACTCCCCGTTCGTGTGACTATCTATCACTGGGAACGAACGCATACCATGTCGAATTTGGGAGTTCAGGGTTAGCACATCATTCCACGTACACCAGTTGGCAAATTTATAATTGTCAATCATATACGTCGAGCCTCGAGTGTCATGGAGCTTAAATGAAACGTAAATACTTTTATGAATGTTTGCATCTGTTGCATAAGTCATACACTTGGAAATCTTCGGTCCTGCCAATTGTTTTTACAAAAACCTTGAAATCCGCACTAGTATAATGTTGACGTTTTAAGCATGTTTTTATTTCGGTCAATAAGGCACAGGTGGCGTTGATACATTGGAGTCAATAATTTAAAGAGGTCAACAAATTAAGGTTTAGGGGTCTTATAACACTTTGGGGACAAGTGTTATAAACCTAAATTCTTACTATTTTGTTGAAACCTATTGAAGCCATGACTATGTAACAAACAAGTATTTTGTTAATACCAAAGTATCTTTTTCCAAACGACACGTTAGTATCGTTCACTGATCTTGGTGCTATTGCCCCAATAATGTAACGGCCTTCGGATATTCACATTCCCGCTCAATGCATACTCTGATTTGAGGGTGTTACTCAGTCAAGAGGTTTTTTGAACTTGGTTTTTGACAAAATAATTTACGAAGTTGAGTGAATTTTAATTGCATTTCCGCGAATTAAAATATGCTTAAAGTTACGTCTGAGAAGTATTTAAGTTTTCACGACACGGAAATGGGAACACGGACCTAGAATTGAGACGAGAAGAAAGAGAAGCAAAAAACTAAGATGATTAATTGAAGGAATGTGTTTCCATCATCCTAAAAACGAAACCGCAAGACGTAGATAGTTAAACGATTCACGTTTAAGTGGTTTAGTAAGAATGTTGGCGATGTTGTCGAGCGGAACGGCACATATATCGAATTAAGATAATGTCTTTCTGACATTAACACGAGAAAGTGGTGACGTATTTCGATGTGTTTTATGTACGAGAATGTTTGCAAACACGGGTATTATGAATAAGGTCAATTGCGCCTACTTGTTGTAGCACATGATGGAACATCGTCGAATCGTACGTCATGATCCATGGAGGGGGGGGCGGAGGGGGGGGTGGAGCGTTGTTTATCGGGGAGGTGCCAGGTGGGATAGGTGCTTGTGATATCAATGTCCTTTTAGGGCTCAGCGGCTTGGAGGATTGTGTATGAACTTCACCAGTTTTATTAGTGGGCTGGATCGTGGGAGTTAGAGGCTCTCGGATATAGCAACGAGCGATCTTATTTCTTCGAGACGATGCGAGAACTATGAAAAGTAATTTGTAGCAAAATAAACAACATAATCCCTACGAACGTGAGACTTTCTAGTCTCTCCTCTCTGAGTGGTCTCTTATTACGTGGCTCAAGGAAGTCATAAGATTCTCTCTCGGCATATATCCTAGGGGTCGGGGCATATTATACGATTTGCGTGGGGGGAGGTGGGGGGGGGGGGGCACAGTCCCCTTAGGATACCATAATCCCTAAGTGCTAGTGCCTTTAATGATGAGAAGATATTCTTAACCGCTTCAAGATGAGAGGTTTTGGAGCCTCCTTGGAACGTGTACAAAGGCAGCCACTAAAACATGATATCGAACCTACTTGCTGTTAGGATATAATAAACTACCAATATCATGCCTCGATACTTGGTACTATCTACCGACTCACACTCTTTGTCTTTCGTGAGTTTGGTATCAGAGGACATGGAGGTTTTCATTGGTTTAGATTCTTCTAAGCCAAATATATTAAGCATTTCTTTAATATATTTAGATTGATTAAAGAAAATACCATCTTCCATTCATCTTGAACTCGTCATGCATGATTTTCGCAAATTCATCACACATGTCTTGACAAGTCGAACCGAATATAATGTCATCGACATATATTTGAACAATGACGAGATTTGAACTTTTCTTCTTAGTAAAAAGAGTGTTATCTACCATTCCCATTTTATATTCATGTTTAATAAGAAAAGCTTTTAATCTATCATACCAAGCTTTGGGTGCTTGTTTAAGACTATATAAAGCTTTCTTTAGTTTATAAACATGATCCGGTTTTTCAAAATTAATGAATCCTAAAGGTTGTGCTACGTATACCTCCTCATTGATAAAACCGTTCAGGAATGCACTTTTTGCATCCATTTGGAATAATTTAAAATCTAAGGCGCAAGCATAAGCTAATAATATTCTAATGGACTCAAGTCTAGCAACCGAGGCATAAGTTTCATCATAATCAATGCCATCTTGTTGGTTGTAGCCTTGAGCAACTAACCTAGCCTTATTTCGAGAAACAATACCATTCTCGTCTAACTTATTTCTAAATAACCACTTAGTTCCTATGATTGTTATATTCCTAGGTTGAGGAACTAACTCACAAACGTCGTTAGCACCGAATTGATTTAATTCTTCTTGCATGGCGACTATCCAACTTTCATCTCCTAATGCTTCATTCACATTCTTAGGTTCTATAGTTAATATAAAATAGTAGAAGTTACTTTGGTTTTGGGCTTGTGATCTAAGGGTTGGTTGAGGTTTCCTATAACATTTTCTAAGGGATGGTTCATAGATTCCATAATATTGACTATTTTGTTAATCTCTAATGTTTCACCCTCAACAATATTTTCTAGGTTTTTCTTTTCGATTTCCCTAATAGCTTCTTCTTCATCTAGATCATCATCCACAAAGGGTGATGTCTTAGAGGGTGGAGGAGTTTCATCGAATATCACGTTGAGTGATTCTTTGATTTTCCTAGTATGTTTATTAAGAATGATATAGGCTTTACTATTTTGGGAGTAACCTAGAAATACATCTTCGTATGAATTTAGGTCAAATTTGGTAAGGTAGTCTTTAGTGTTTAAAATGAAACACTTGCTACCAAACACTCTAAAATAGTCAAGAGTAGGTTTCCTACCTCTTAAGATTTCATAAGTTGTTTTTCTTAGAATGACTCTAATTAGGATTTGGTTAAGAATATATGTTGAAGTATCTACGGCGTTACACCAAAACTTTTGTGGTAACGATTGCTCATTCAACATGGTTCTACTCATTTCCTGAAGTGTCCTATTTTTCTTTTTAACCACGCCATTTGATTGAGGAGTGCGTGGAGCCAAGAAGTTATGTGTAATACCGTTAGCATTACAAAATTCTCCAAATTGCACCTCATTATCAAACTCTCTACCGTGGTCAGTTCTTATTGACACTATTGAACAACCTAAATGGTTTTGGATTTTCCTACTGAATATTTCGAATTGATTGAAAGCTTCAGTTTTATCCTTAAGAAATCTAGTCCAAGTATACCTAGAGCAGTCATTTACTATGACTAGGGTGTAACGGTTTCCTCCGTACGGCGGATGAACCAAAGAGATCCATACGGAGAAGTTCTAAGCATCTAGTCGTTGAGACTACATTCTTAGCTTTGTGACTAGCGTGACCTTGTTTTCCCATTTTACAAGCATCACAAAAATGTTGATCAAACTTAAGCTTATGTAGGTTTCTAACTAATTCCTTAAAGGCCAACGATTGAATGAGAAGCATATTTGCGTGTCCTAATCTCCTATGCCACAAGGTGGAATTTTCATCAATCGTTGTTAGACAAATTTGATCCTTTGGCTTATTTCCTAATGTAACACCCCCAAATTGGGTCGCAGCGGAATAAGGGTCCGGGGCGTGTTACTTCATGATCAATAGCACAAGATATATATGAACGACACAAAAAGTCGTTTAAAATGATACATTGGATTTAATTAGCAAATTAAATCCTAAGTTATCAACATGTTCTACATTATCTATTTTGAGAGAGTCATTAGAAATCAAAACCATTGTCCAATGATGTTACCAGCAAAGATACACCAAAAATGATGTACCTCCATTGTATGTCCTGTAAGTGAAGAAAGAGATTTCGGTTGCCCGTAAAATGTTTAGAAGCATCCCGCTATCCTTGATCCATATCGTCATGGCTCCAAGTTGAATCCAAGGCATATCTATTTATATAAGACAATAACTCAAACATTTGGTCCCCAATATCTCATGGGTCCTAAAGTTGTTAGTGGCCAAACATCCCTTGCATTGATGCAATTGGTGTGGATGTGAGAATGGAAGACAGAAACATTCCGTGGCATGTAACTTGACGTGGAAAGTTGTTCCAAGTTACGGGAAAGCCATGTGAGGTTTGTTTTGTTCAACCAACATGTCTTCTTGGTTGCTTGTTTTAAACTAGATAATTATTATGTAACATATTACTAGGAGGTGAGTTTTTGACCTAAAGATTTGTTTCAAAAATCCAACTCCGGTTTTTGACAATGGTTTATAGAATTATTTAACTTCCATTAGTCACAAGATAACGAGAACTTTGGCTTTGTTTTACAATTATGTTTTTGGTCTAGGAACCCAAAATGGAATTTTTGAAAAGACACAAGTTTCTCAGGATCCATGCATTTGCTTGGTGGAGTCCCCATAATTATTTTGGGGGCGCCTTATCATTAGGGGGCCGGCCATTTTTAAGGACCTATCATCAGAATACGCCATTTTTCTGAGCTTCACAAATTTTATTTCCTTATTCATACTAGTATGATGCTTCCAAAGAATAAACCCTAAAAACCAATTTATCACCGGGAGAGGTTTTTGATTACTTAACATTTCATTAAACAATGTGTACTCTTTTCAAGTTTTGGTTACTCTAGGTGGATTCTTACTTTGAGCTTTTCATTCTTAATTTTAATGCAGACACTTTTGCGCAATCGAGATCAACTCCCGTGTTTTTCTCGAGTAATTTATCTTTTAATTCTCTAAGCTCATTTTCTAGAGTATTTCTAGTAGCTTTTAACCTTTTGTTCTTAGTGATTATCTTTAGACTCATTTTGCATAATTTATCATATTCATTGTCTAAAGCTAAATCATCAATTGATGAATTTTCACCACTAAAGTAGGAGGATTCCGAACATACCTCAATGCGTGAGCTATGAGACACGTTTCATATTTGACCTTCTCATCATCCTCTTCACCGCTATCGCTCCAAGAGCCTTCGACAAAAGCTCTTTGGTTCTTATATTTCAGTGGTTTTAGACATTCTCTAATAAGATGATTCGGGTCGCCGCATCTAAAGCATTTTCTATCACTTTTACCATTCTTGTCATCACGACTTCTTTGGAACGTCTTTTTGTCGTTCCGAGGTTATCTCACGAATCTACCTCTTCTTTTAAAGAACTACTTGAAGTCTCTTACCGCCATGGCGTACTCTTCGTCTTCGCTACCGGAAGTCGAACACTCTTCATCACTAGATTCTTTCTTAGCCTTTAAAGCAATAGATTTTCTTTCAACTTTTGCTTTGACTA
>BQNB010152204.1:0-13891 GCA_026074375.1 Tanacetum coccineum | reverse complement strand
TACAGACTTGAAAATCCCTTTTGGGTCAACATACTCAACCTTATTGAGCATGAATGATCCACTGTCTTTGGACACATGATCCAAGTAATTTCCCTTAGGCCTCCAAGCCCACCATGACTTTTTAAGGGCAGTATCCATCTTACCCTTACCAGTATTAACTACTGCTCTTGTCCCAGCAGTAGTCATATTTTGAACCCTAAAAGTTTTAACATCTTGTTTTAAGTCTTTGGGTCTAAGAGCTGGTTTTGTGTAGTAAGACCTCTTGATAGGTGAATATGAGCCTATTGGTCTTACATTGTCCATTCTTGGGTAAATTGGTCTAATAGCACCACTAGATTGTGCTATTTTTGGAGCAAATGGTCTAACAGTACTAACATGCCTAGCAGTACTAACTGGCCTGCAGTTATAACTGGCCTATCAGTACTAACTGGCCTAGCAGTACTAACTTTGTGAACTGCTCTTTTCTCATTTTGCTTAACAGGAGTAATCAAACCTGTTCTTGTTAGAACTCTTGATGGGATAAAAGTCTTTCTAAAATGAGGGTATTTTGAAATTTTTTGATGATTAACCCTTTTAGTATTATCCCATACTGGTTTGTCCACCCTTGGACCAGTATTGCCCACAGTTTTCAACTTAGGTTCTTGACTCTGTTTGTCATGAAAATCACAATCTTTAATTAAATGGTCAGTACTTTTACATACAAAGCAAGCTTTTATTTTCTTAAAACCAATTCCTTGTTTCTGATAAAACGTATGCATGTTCGATGGATCCGCATATTGTGAAGATGATGATTCAGCAGCACTTGTGGATGGAATAGCAAAAGGATTAACAAATGTATTATCTTCGAACATAGCATTCAGAACATTATCAGCAACTATTTCGGGTTGGAGTGGAGCTTGATTTTCTTGTTGCTGAACATGTTGTTGTTGAGTTTCGAGCTCGTCAACATCCTGTGAAGAGTTTGGAATATTGGTAGCTTGAGAGGATGAATTTGTTGGTGTCGGTGCGGTGTCTGCTATTGTTGTAGATGTCGTTGGAGTCTAACGAACTAGAGGTGCTTGAGCAGCCGGGGTAGTTCTTGGAGCAGTTAACGGTTGACCACCAATATAATCATCATACATAGCTTCGAACAGTAAATCCAATTCGCCTTCAGTTGGTTGTTGAGTTGTTATTGTTGACGGAGCATAAGTAAGATCGAGTCCTGAACTGATTTGTCCATAAGTCATGCCATGAAGTCCGGGTTTTGAACTGCTTTGTTCAAAAGCCATCGCTGAAAGCTCATCAAATGTTACATTCATTGTCTCCATTATTTTCTTTGTCCTTCGGTTGTAAACTCTGTAAGCACAGGAATCAGCAGAATACCCAATGAAAAAGCCAATATCACCTTTTGCACCAAGCTTCCCAATATCTTCATGATTATTCTTGGGATAATAGAGAGCCCTGAATACATGTAGAAAGGAGATATATGGTTTTCTACCGTTAATGAGCTCGTATGGTGTTTTGTTAATTCGACGGTGAATGATGGAGCGGTTTTGAGTGTAGCACACAGTATCAATCACTTCAGCCTATAAGAATAATGGAGCACACAAAAAAATGAACATTGTTCTAGCAGCCCCCCTCAACTAATGTCCGATTTCTTCGTTCCACAACTCCATTTTGTTGAGGTGTTCTGACAGAAGACGCTTGGTGAGAGATGCCAACACTATCAAAGTATTCTTTAAGGATTTGATTTTTGAATTCTGTGCCGTTATCGGTTCTTATGATGATGACAGGTGACTGAAGAAGGACAGTAATTCGCTTCAGGAAGGTTTTAATCACTTCTGGAGGCTTATTCTTTGATCTGAGAAAATGATCCCAAATTTTATAGTGTAACAAGAGTAATCGTCCACAATCACCAAAACATATCGCTTTCCATTTATGCTAGCAATTCTCATTGGACCACACAAATCCATATGAAGAAGGTGTAACCTCTGCTTAGAATTTGGAACTGGTTTGGGTGGGTGAGATGCCCTTTTGCTTTTTCCTTGCTCACAGGAGGGACAAAGATGATCTTTATGATATTTGAATTTTGGAAGACCGGTGACAAGATCGATGTTGCAACGGTGCATTTATTGTGTCAAAAATTGTGGTGAGATAAACGTTGATGCATTAACATGACTTAGGTAGAAGTTGCATTGAGCATGGGAGGCCAAATTGGGGTTGCAGAGGCCATTTCATGGAGTTGATGGTAGTAAAGATTAGTTGAACAGTTTCTTTTAACAAATAAACTCCTTTCTATGTGTTCTGACAAAAACAAGGAGTTCTTCTGAAAGCAACCTCTAAATCATCGAATAACACGAACTGTCGCCAACCTGAGATAGAGTTGGACCCAAGCCCTCAACGAAGTAACCTTGGTGATCAAATTATTCCCATTGAAGATCCACGAAACCCAAATATTGCAGCAACATGATCATTCCAAAGCCGAAACAGTCCCATAAGCTTTCAGACGAAAATTGATGAGATGCTTTAGATTCCCGGTCCATATTGCTTGGAGCAACCACGCCAGTCATCGCACCCATATTAATAAATTTGGATAACCTGCCAAGAAAGACGATAGGATTAGATTTGGATGCCGTTGGATTTTAGTTCTGAGGGTTAGAAGTACAAGCATTATCACCATTAGAGCAGTCATATTGACTCTCAGATTCACTGGATGCGATTATTTTTCCTTTAATGTCAAAAAATCTTCCAGTTGGTGACCACCTAAGGCAAAATCTAGGTTTACTAGGCTTAGGTGAAGCAAGTCTTTCGTTGGACCCTACTTTCTTAGGCTTTATAACCTTTGGCTTTTGTTTCTTTTGATTTTCAGTGTTTGAAACATTTGCCTTTTGTTTTCTGCCACGAGAATTCATGTCATTCACATAATTAAGCATACAGACATCATGATTAGCAGTGATTAAACATTGCTTACACATAGCACAAATATGCAGATGATCATTCGAATATCAAGCTTAACGTGTTTACATTCAGATGACATATGTTTCTTATTCTTAGAAAGCAGTAAATTCCTATGGTGTTCTTCTACTTCAACTTCTTTATTCTTGTTGCAACTACTCTTAGACACAGAGGGGACCCTATCATTCTTTGTATTGCTCCTAGGCTGTGGCCTTCTGGTCTTAGCAGTGTTGTCTACTCCTGTAGAAGATAAACCATTTGAGTCAGAATTAACATCTTTCTTAGTGACGACATGAGGTTGTGAAACGGTGATTGGATTTGTCCTAACGCTCGCTCTAACTTTGTTAGGGACATACTTTTCTTCCCTAGAAGGCTTGAAAGGATTAATCCTAACTTTCCTGGGGCAATCACATTAATATGTTTCCTTAAATGTTTTGATTTTGTGGTGTGGGTACCGAGTTTAAAGTGACTGGTTTTGACAAATCATTCGTCTCATCAACCTTTTGAGGAACCCGATTTTTTGATGATGTTGTATGTTCAGATTGGAACATGCTTTTGGTTTGTCTCCAATCCAAGGTTTTTTTCTTACAGGTTGCCAAAGAAGATTTCCTTCCCCTCCCCCCCCCCTTCTCGGTTGATGTTTTATTTGCAACTTAGTTTCGTACTCGTACCTTTGGTGGTGTCCACATGTTCAGAAAACTTTATCAAATAACTGGGCTCTTAGCTTAGCATTTTCATAGATCGTATCATGTAATTTGTTTTGCAAAGAGTCAATTATTGTTTTAGTTTGAGCACGTGTGACAGAGATAGAGTCAAACAGGTTTTTGTATGTGGTTTTAAGGTGAGCAATTTCCTTTTCATAATTCCGAACCTGAAACTCTAATTCTACATTCTCATTTTCAAGTTTCTAAGACAAAGGATCAAGGGTATTTGATACACATGGAGTATCCTGACTTTTACCCGTGAAAACAAGGAATATGTTTTGTAGATATTTTGTTGATATTTCTTTGTAACTTTAAGTCTATATCCGGCCATAGGTACATATACATGATATATTTTTGTTATTTTTATGTATTGGGTATAAAAGTGGGTATTTGTTGAAGCGTAGAAAAGTTTTGGTGCTTCCGGGTATGCCTAAACGTAATTTATCGCGAAACGTAAACGTTTTACGTAACCGATAAAAATAAAACATAATAAGTTGATTATTACCTTCATAATAATAATATTATGATGGCTTGACGTAAACTTTAATTTGTTTGGTGTCCATTTACGTTGATTGTGATTCTTAATTTACGCGGATTCGACTTAAACTATTAAATTAAAGTAATCAAAAAAAAAATAACATGTGGAAACTATTAAAAATAAAAAAAAACAAAAAAAACAAAACTAAAATAAAATAGCTTACGCGATTTAACTTAACTAATAAAATTAAAAGTAAACACGTACGAGAAAGAAAAAAAATAATTAGTGAACTATATGACATCGTAAATGACCTGAAAATACGGAATGTTACAGTCTCCTCCGGTTAGAAGTGCCTTGTCTTCAAGGCTCAGGTTGCAACACCTGAAGGAGGTACGGTTTCAGAGAAGAGATGCGGATATTTCTTCCAGAATTGGTCTTCATGTTCCCAGGTATACTCAGCTCCTTGCCGAGAGTTCCAACGAACTTTTACTAATGGGATTCTTCTTCGCTTTAGCTTTTTCACATCTCGTTCTACGATCTTAATCGGCTCTTCGACAAATCGCATATTTTCATCAATCTCGATCTCATCCAAAGGCACCTGAACATCTGGCTCAGCCAAGCATTTCTTGAGGTTCGACACATGAAATGTGTCGTGGAGACAGCTTAGCTCCTGGGGTAACTTTAGTCGATAAGCCACCGGTCCAACACGCTCGATGATTTCAAACGGTCCGACATATCGTGGTGCTAGTTTTCCCTTTTTACCAAATCGTACCACTCCCTTCCATGGAGATACCTTGATTAACCCGTTTTACTAAAATATTATCTTATTCTCAAGCTGTTTGTTTTATCAAGAAACTTGCGTCTTCGCGTATTTGAAATCCAGACTTCTGGACTTTTTATGTTTTCTTCAAGAAGAGAAGAAACAGTTTGAATTTTCTTTGAAGTTGTGGAGTTAGATTTGGAAATTTTCCTCATTTCGCAAGGCGTTATTTGTTTACCGGAACTTAAGTGAAGATGCCATTTAGCTTTTTAGTAAGACAATTGTCTTGATAAACATACTTTTTTATTAACATTTTC
This sequence comes from Tanacetum coccineum, assembly GCA_026074375.1. Taxonomy (NCBI): domain Eukaryota; kingdom Viridiplantae; phylum Streptophyta; class Magnoliopsida; order Asterales; family Asteraceae; genus Tanacetum; species Tanacetum coccineum. The sequence continues at coordinate 8,698 of BQNB010152204.1, read as the reverse complement.
AAGTTTGTCATATTTTTCTTGATTGATTTCAAAACACTTTTCTTGATTTTTATATCTAGCAAGCACAGTGGTTAAATCAGCATTTGTTTCTTTCATTTTGCGATTGACCAAGTTGACTTTTTCAACTTCAATTGCCAAATTATTATATAATGATTCAAAATAAGCACGTGTTTCCTCAACAGTCGCAGGATGTTGATATACTATTCCCCCATCTTGTTCTAATAGTGACTTTAAAAATAACTTCCTATTCATTTTGTTGTAGAATTGGTGTGGTTAGGAATGGGCTCGAGTAGCTCCGTATACATGCTCCTCTTAAGTGAAACATATATGAATATATATCATTTATTGCTATAGCAGAATTGTCATAATGGGGTACTTCAGCGGATCCGTCTTAATTCATAATGGAAGCCTTGTCAGTTGTGTACCAGATGTCAATGTTGCTGTTAAAGCTTGTAGCCATCAAAATGCAGTTTGCATTGACGTCCTCAATTCATCCCGATCCGCGGCAGCAGCCATAATCTAAAATCCTTCAGCTTGTTGTGGATTCCTGCTTCTTACCTTTTAAGCAATCATACAACTGAGTCTAAGATAAGCAGCATCCTACTTCGTCTTCTCTCCCTCCCTCTTCCTCCACCCTTAGGTCTGACTGTGCAGTTCCAGCAAGATAACTCAATCCTCTACAGTTGTAACACCTTAACTGATTACCATTATATTCCATAGCTGTCCCTCGCCCATGCTTACTACAACATTCCATTCTCCATTTGGATTCTAATTAGTAGATCCTCGGAACAATAATTAACCCATTCTATTTACAAAACACATTTTGAACACCAGGAATCTGAAACTGCTTTATGTGAAAAAACTGATTCCGACATTCATTACTGCCATTATACCCATTTGATTGATAACCATCTGCCCATCAATACTGTCCTTAATCTGATTCGCCATGGTTGATCCTAAACCATCTGCATCTGTATGTCTTGACCCATTATTCAGATTCACGTGGCAGTAGCTGCCTATTACGAGAGTGTTTGTGAAATTCTATAGTTGTTGTGGTTTCTGGTGTTGTGTAGTTTATTAGTTTGAGATGCCACTTAGACATTTTAAAAAGGGTCTCATGTTCATTGCGGTAGTGGGATCTGTAATGGTCCTCGGTGATTTTGCATTGGTTGTTTGCATGTAGTTCTAGGTTGAATGTATGGTTCAGTGAGGTTTATAGCTGTTGTTAATGGGTTGTGGTTGTTGCATTTAGGTTACTTGTGATGGTGATCTTAGTGACACATTGGATTATTGAAAGGATTGTTGGAATTTGCCATGCGTGCTAGAGGATCATGTGTTAATGCAAGTCGTTAGGCTCTTAGTTCATCTCCTCCTTTTGATTGTACGTTATGAAATCATACAATGAGTGTAAATAGTTTATGCAAATCTCTTGTTTGATGAACAATGGTAAACATGTTGCGATCCATTCTGGTTGTAAGTTGTTTAGTGCTTGAGATTACTGGCGCATATCTTTTCTGGAAAGTGGTTGTTTCTCTTGAAAATCATTACCATCCAACTTTTTGAGGAATCGAAAATGATAGTGACGTATTTTCAATTGATTCCCCATCGGTTAGAGAGTGAGCTTTTCCGCATGGTCATTAAACAACTTAGTCTTTTTCTTTTGAATTCCAATATCAGAGAACCTGCTTTTATCATTTGTTGTTACAGGTAATCCAGATTGCCCTGAGCAGTTTCACAATATCAACAGCAGCATAGATGTCTTCAGAAGACCGAGAAAGAATAGTCTGTAGGGTTTAATCATTCGGCTTCTCGTGTCCCTGTTGTGTGATTAAGTTCTCCTTTGTTTAGTGGAGTTCATCATCTGGTCTGCTCATGTAAAGGAATCATTCGTCTGACATAGGACATTGAGATAATGGAATTGTAGTATTAACTTTCCATTTCGGTCTGCTCTTAGCATAATGGAGAAGACGAGAGTACCATGGAACATAGTTCTCTTGGTTAAGCATAGAGAGGGCAGTGTTTTCGAACCGACAAGCATAAATGTCTTGGTTTGAGTAGACATTGGCAGAAGTGATGTGAAAATGTAAACAAAGGATCTTTAGGGTAAAGTGATTGTAGTAGTGGATTAAAATTCAATTAAAAGTTCATGGATTTTACAAGTCTCTAGGATTTAAAGAGAAAGAATTGAATCTTTCAGAGAGTATTTACAAAAGCTCATAAAAGCGTGAAACAATAATTAATTGATGTTGAAATCGTTGTTGAATCGAAGTACGTGAGTTTTTGATAACGATTAATGGAGCTTAAAAGGACTAACGGCGAAATTTGGTTCACTTTGGAGGGCTAACGGTTGAATTATAGCTTGTAAGGACTAACGGTGCAAAAGAGTATTAACCAAGAGGGTAAATAAGCTAATAAAGGATGAATGGTGAATCTTACATGAACTCCAGGGCTAAGTTGCCAAATTTTGAAGTTTAGTTAATATATAAACTTACTTTTTCCATCCTAAACAGTTCTTATTCGATTTCAAATAGAAAACGTGTTTTTTATTTGTTTGTGATTCGGTTCTCTTATATAATAAGCTCATAGGTTGTCGACGGTTAAAGTAAATAGACCAGTCGATCAAATAAAGGGATCACGAACAACCAATGGTTGTCGTAAGACGTCCCGTAAGTAACCGAACGCTTCGAAACCGATAAATAAAACGACTTAATATAGTTTTGCTTTGTTATGTTTTTCTCTTTCAGTATCATAGTTCTTTTGAAGAGTTTTAAAAGATTCAAGACATTGTTTAGAATAGTTTTTTACCTTATTTTCAGATGAACTTGATGAGCTTGAAGAGGAGATGGCCATTTACAAGTTTGGTTGTAGATCTGCTTCAAACAATGAAGTTCTTCTTATTCAGAGTTTCCATACAAGCTCTGATACCACTTGTAGGATCCCGTTTGTTAATGGATCTTAACCTTTAGCTTGTAAAGGGTTTGTTGCCTTAGATAAATCTAAAGTAACAATGATGAAACAATGATTAACCACTATTGATTACGCAGAATTTAATCAACAATGTAAAGAAGAACATAATCAAAACACTTTCATATTGAACTTTGAATCTGTCTAAGTTACATATTACAAACTATGATTACTATTCGATCTCTATGATCTTCTGTAGAACTATATCTACTAACTATGCCTCTGATTCCTTTTATAGACTATGGAAACCCTAATGGGCTTTACAAAACGCGTATAAAGATAATGCATATCTTTTCCTAAGATATCTCATGCATATCTTTAACTCTAACTAATTTATGCGTAAGCAGACTTAAATATTACATAAACAGTATTAACTATTTAATACAGCCAGTACTAACTATGATAAACCTTCTACCAGTACTAACTATTACACTAGCAGAATTAACTACAATACTAACAGAATTAAATCTGTTATACAAAATTCCTAACACAAGCTAGTAAACCCATAAGTCCTTCCAGGTTTGGCTTATCATCCAAGTTAGCTTTTTAAGGTGATTTTTGAGTAAATACTTAGTTAAGCTTTTGAAAAAGCTTAACTAAGTTTGACATGAGTAAAAGAGCTGATTAGCTTATGAAAATGGTTTTAGGGCACAAATTTAAGCTTAAATTCATAAGGTAAAAACAGAATTTAAAATGACAGAATTTTAAAACTTTTAAAACTGAAATTTCATTAAACTTAAAAATATTACAAGGTTTGAAAAGTAAAGTACAATTTAAAGTAAATAAGACTGAAAAATAAAGTTACACTACTCCTAAACTACTTCTACACTAGATGTCCTTCAATAAAGAAATAAGCTTCAAATAAATAGCCGAATACAAGCTCTCAGTTATGCTTGTTGTGTTTGTTGTGTGAGGAGAGTGAAACCATCATCATAACCATCCAATTTTCTTGGTCCCCAAGTTGTATAATCTAAGCCATTGAATCCTTGTCTTCTACCATTGACGATTGAAGAACTAGGGGATTGCCAACGTGATTTTGTTGTGTGATGGGGTAGGGTTTGATAGGAGAGTGATGGGTTTGTCTTTAGGGTGCAGAGGTCGAGGTGAGGGTTCAGGGATGGTGAATAGTGAGAAGGTTTTGACGGGTGTTTTTGATTTGGGGATACAGGGTAACGGGTGTTAAGGGATGAGGGTGTGTAAGGACTAACCACGTTAGTCCTTAAGGACTAACGGTGTAAACACCTTAAGGACTAACGTTGTAATGGCATAGGGACTAATGGTGCAAACAGTTTTAATGGGTTTATGGTTGGGCTTTTGTTGGGCTTGGTTTATTAAGTTTGGGCCAGATTTAAGTTAAATAGGATTTGGGCTTTGTAATTAATAAGTAATCATTCTTGGGCTGACTCGGCCCATTAAGTGGGGTACGGGTTGGTTCAAAAAGATTTCTTCGGTCTCGGCTTCGTCATAGATTTGTTGACTTTGACTTTGTTGATTTTAACTTTTTGACTTTTCACACTCTTTATATTCTCGTGCTTGGTTTTGTCCGGTTTGACTTGATTTTTGTGTTTTAGTGAATATCCGATACCTGCACAGTATATAAAGCAAAACAAGCATATATTCGGCATTTTATGTCTGTTTTTTGGTTATTTAGGCTCGTTTTTATAGGTAAAAGGTATGTGTAATTAAACACATACCAGTTATGGTGAGATGAGTTGAAAAGTGTGTTGCAACAATAGAAATGAAGGGATTAGGTTAGATTAAGTGTGGTTTTGTTGGTTGGTTTGGTAGTGATCGGGATTAGGCTAGAATAAGCACTATTGTGGCATTTGGATGGATTTTTGGGAGTGTTTATGAAAAGACATGTTGCTGATCCGAATTAGTTTTGAGGTTTTGAGCAACCTAAAAATGTCTTCATTAGGCGTAAAAGTAGTTTTTGAAGAGCTTGTTTCGAATACATAGTTTTTCACATATCACACTTTAAAATCGGACTTAAAACGGTCAAGTTATAGCCAAATGAAAGTTGAAATATTTTTCGGCAAATCCAAATGAATAGTGTGCTGATGTGAATAGTAAAATAGGTTTTCGGACGCATTCGGACATTTTTGAACTTTCTAAACTCTAGCGAAACATATAGTAACACATATATATAGATTAGCATCATTTGAAGACGTCATAAACATATTTTAGGAAAAGCGATAAAGTTACTAAAAATAGTAAGTTTGGTAAAACTTAGCGGATCAGACATGGAAGTTTAGCGATTATGGTTAGTTAGCACATTTTGAAAATATGGAAACTTAACAAATATAGGGGACGGTATTAACGTCTTGAAACTAAAAACTTTCCTAAAATAAAAACTTTCTAAAAGTAGTAATTTTTGGATAAACGCCAAGACTTGACGAAAAACTCTATAATTTTATTTAGTCATACTTTATTAAACAAACTAAAGCACAAACACATATGGATGTCTTTTCTCTTGAAAGTGTCTTTTCTCTTGAAAGCATATCGTACAAGTTTCAGTTATCTTTCATTTTCCTAAGACGCGTCGTTTATTTAGGTCGCGTGTAGGATTCTTCGGCTTTATTTTTTCCTCGTTGATTATCGATTCACCACTTGCTTAAGGTGAGTTCATAGCCCCACGTTTTACCAATTTTCAAATGCTTTATAGTTTGGGGTGAGAAACATTGTTTGTTTTTAAAATTGGACACAAGTTCTTAACGTGAGTTTTACATGTTTATGTGTTGCCTAAGTTTGCTTACAAATCACTATTGCCCAAACTATCATGAACCGTTAGTCACCTATGGCCAATTGGATTGGTTAAGTAAGCGCGAATGCGTAAATAGATCTATTAGGACTAATTATCCCTATCTGCTTTGGTTCCACTTAACGAAGAACAAACGGATATATGTCATGTCGATGTGCGTTGTTGTGGTCTTGGTTTAGACACCTTATATTGCAAAATTGAATACTAAATACCCGGGATTTTTTTGCCTAATAAAAGCAAAAAATGCCAAAAGAATGAGAAAATTGTGCTTTTGGTGTTTCAGATTGTGCAGGAAAGGATTGGAAAAGACTAAAAGAGCAAAAACGATAAAAAACCAACAAGAAACGAGAAAAAGACAAAGAGTCAAGAGCAAGACAAAGAATTCAGCCAGAGATCACAGCCGGATCAGCCCGACACAGTCAAACTCAGTCAAAGATAGAAATAAAGGAAGTCAAAAGCCAAAAGTCAAGTCAAGGGGCCAAGAATGTCAAGTGTTCAAGGATTAAGGGCTTACTTTGAAGATTTAAAGATCAAGGGGCTTAATTATAACTGAAATTAGGCTTAAAATAAAATGAAAAGAGTAAGAAAGTAGAGGGACTAAACTTGCCTCTTCCCCAACGTTTTCTTTTAAACCCTGCCAAACCACCACTCCCGCCAAAACCATACCAGGCAACCCACGGTATTCTAGCCACTCCCATCCCTTCCAAGTCCCTTCCCATTAATGCCCTTGACCTTTCCCACCTCCCACTTGTGCACTTGGCAAGCCAGGTTGGCAATCATACAACCCGAGACCCATTTCAATGGTGAGATGGTGTGAATGGTAAAACAAGGGCTAGGATTGCTTGGAGGTATTGTACTCTCACAAGAAACACAGCCAAAGAACCAAGTGAAGGCTGAGGACTAGTATAAAAGAGCCAAGAGCAAGCCGACTACAAGGACACCACTTTTTAATGTTTTTTTAGTATAATTCAAATTCAGTATTTCTTTCAAGTGTTTTAATGTAATTCAACCAAGTTACATGTTATTTCATCAGTTAATTTTCTGTTTTAAACATTTACTTTGTAATTTTTCGTTTTAAGCAATTAAGCTCTTCATCTTTAAGCATTTAAGCTTTTCATCTCTTGTAATCATTTCCTTTTCACTTGTACTTATCAATTTTATTAATATCAATCTACTTTAAAAGTGTTTGTGTTCTTTGATTTTAATTCCAATTCGTTTTTGATCAATAAGCTCTAAATAAGCTAGTGTGAGCTTATTGATTCTAATAAGCTCAATATTAGCTAAACTTTGTTCATAAAGCTTTCATTTACTTACTTTTACCTATTCACATTAAGAACATGATCACTTGAAAACTTTTGAGTTCATTTTGGGAAGCAAAGAGTTAATAAGCTCAAATTTCAGCTTATTGTGATTCCTAAGGGTTAGAGGCTTGAGGAAGCCATTAGGATCACCTAGACTCTTCACTTGGATGTCTAGGTGAAGAAGACTCTTCAATTTTCAGGTCACTTTCTCTTATTTTCAATTAAGCCAATTCATAGCTTATTTTCAACTTGCTTATTTCTGTTAAGTCCTCATTTAAATCCTGTTCATTATGTTTACTTAGCTCAAATTTGCATTGTTTTCAGTCCATTTTAGTTTTAAAGCTAGTAAAATGTCACTATCACTTTCTATTATAATTAGTAGTGTATAGAGCTTAATAGAGTAAGTGCTTATTTCTCATACATAAGCTAGGTTTTTTACAGTTTAAGTAGTTTTATTAAGTCATAATTAGTTGAAGTGGATATAAGGTTCAAGTTGTTTTAGAGTTTAAATAAGCTTTTAAGCTAAAAATAGTTGAGACAGAATTAATAAGGTGGTGTTTGGTTTAAGCTTTAATTGATACTTTAAGTAGATTTTACATTGTCAAATATTGTGAGATAGTTGTGCTTAGGTATTATGCTGAATTTAGATTAGTTTTAAGAAGGTAGTAAGACAAATTTAAAAGTTTAGAGTAGAATTTTCTTGTGCCAGCACCAGGGCAAGTTTGACAGTTTAAGTAAGTTTGGAATTTAGAATTTTATAAGCATTTAGGGCATATAATTAGTTAAGGCCTTTAGAAAAGCATTTAGTACTTTGTTAAGAGTTCTGAATTTGAAGTATAACTTGTATTTGGCTGCCCTTGCCAAACACATCAGCAAGGCACATTGCACCAGCAAGTGCAAATTTCAAATTAGCATAATTTTTGCCACTTTTCCATTTTGATTTCTCTCATTTCCTTGTAGAGTTTAATAAAACCTTGTACCTAAGTAGAACTCACTCTATTAGGTTAGCTTATTTTCTAAATCTCAGCCCTTAAGGTCTAAAAATAAGCTTGATAGCTTATAAGGAAAAAAGCTAAAAAACTGTTTCATTAAAACCTTGCATTTTTCAGCTTCATTATCTTTCTAAAATTGTTAAACATAGGTTATTCTTAGTTTAGATTCTTTTAATATACATCTTAAGCTTCAACAAGTTTCTTTTAGTTTTAATTTTCATCAAGTATTAAGCTCTCAATAAGCCAAAATCCTAAAAAGTCCTAAAAAAGCTAGTTTCTGTGACAGCAACCTTATTGCTTATTTTGTAGCTTATCCTTTGGTCTAAAGTTAGAAGTCTCTTTGTTAAAGTTGTAGAGAATAAGTTGTTTTTCAACTTTGTAGTTTTAAGCTTTTTCTGAAATCCACTTTTTAATAAGTCAAAATTAAGCAACAATCGCGGGGTCTATTTGGTTCTTTTCTTAAAGTGTGGGGTTACCCGTTTCTTCTTCAGTGTAACTTTTCTATACTTACCCCGCCTACCTTGTTCTTTCCTTTATTACCATTTTTACCCTGTCTTTTCTAGAAAATTAATTAGTTTTAATATTTTTCATATTAGTTTAATAAAAATTAGGTTTAATTTTTAATCAATCAAATTAGGTTGCAATTAGATCATAAAAATTAGGGCTTTTGTTTCTATTAA
>BQNB010152203.1:0-15804 GCA_026074375.1 Tanacetum coccineum | reverse complement strand
GAAGATGCTATATGAAGTCTCATGCATTGCTGTTATTTTCCTGTTATTTGAAGATCACTTGTACTATTTAAAACAATGTTGTATTGTCTATTTTATGCTTCCGCTGAATGTTAAACAATTTATTATTTCCTAATTCAAGTGATCCGTTTTCTTAAAACGTCTCATATAGAGGTCGTTCTGTATTGCTTAGAAGTATGATAATCATGAAGTCACACTCCCTCGGTTGCCATTATACTCTGATATTTTAAGGGTGTGACAGATTGGTATCAAAGCCCTAAGCTATAGAGAACTAGGTTGCATTAGGTAGCACTAGACTATAACTACTTATCTGCTTAACATGCTTATTATGCTTCTATTGTCTGTTATTATTGGTTTCTCAATATGGGGTACATAGGAATCAACAATCAAAGGACTACATATATATTAAAATAGGATACATGTAAAATAGACATATATAAGATACATATACTTAATATGGGTTACATGTGTATTAAACATATACATATACTTAATATGGGTTACATGTGCATTAAACAAGCTTAACTACGCGTATTTTGAAACATACCTATATCCTTATTTCATATTTTCTTGTCTCAGTAACATGTCGAACCCGGATGAATTGAGACACACCGATAACACTACACTGGTACCTCCCAGACTCCCCGACACACTTCCTCAGGTGTATCACAAGAGACGTCCTACTCTAGGATTACTTATTTTGCCATATGTATCACCATTTCCCCCAACTATCAGACGTACCGCTCGTATATCTATTCCACCTATTAAGCCAAATCTTGCTAAACGTGCCAGAATTTCTGCTATTAACCTTGATGATTATCAACTTGATCCTGTTACTCCACCACCCTCACCTTCATCTCTATTCACGATGGCTGCTTACCAGCGGATGATTGCTGAAATGAACCCCACCCAGAGAGAAGAAGCTCTAACTGTCTACGGGATAGAAACTGGTCAGAATTCGGCGCCTGTTCTTGAGACAGCCTTGACCGTATGCACGACACGCCTTAGAGGACAGTTGCACACCATTCTCGAGGACATGGACCGTTACCCAAATGCCTGTTTAGAGGAGTTAGAGGCCTTCATGACACTGTGGGATGTGAAGCCCCGAGTTGAGGAAAGTTCGTTGGAGACACTATCGATGGACGAATTGATTACTCAACTTAGGCAAATGTGTGAAGATGCGGAGGATCGTACTAGTAATGCTCAAGAAGAAGCATGACAGAAGAGGAAGGAGGCACTCGAGGAAGTGGTCCAGCAAATCTACCGTACCCACAACTAGTTTTATTTCTATCTTTGTATAACCACTAAGCTATGGGTTTGTCACGGCTAGTGAACTCTTGTATCCCCGTACTCTTTGAAATAAACATCGTGTTTGCGAAAAATAACAGTATTGATTTCAAAAGACATGCCCATTTGTAGTAACGTGACTATCTTGACGCATATAACTTTCATTCATGTCATAACTGTCATTTTCATTGTCCCTCTTATAGAAAATGGCACCCGGATGACGCCCAACTGTCAACCGGAACCCTCCAGTCAACCGTTCGACTAACCGAAACAATATGGATATCAACAGTGGCATTGACACTCAGATGCTTAACCAGCTCATTGCCACAAGAGTTGCTAAAGCACTCGCAGCTGCCGCTGTGACTCATGCTGCAAGCACTCAAGAAGAGAACAACCTAGGATCCAACTCTTCCTAGAACAAGAAAAAAAAAAAGCAAAGGGGGGGGGGGGGAAAAAAAATAAAAAAAAAAAAAAAAAAAAAAAAAAAAAAAAAAATCAAATAAAAAAAAAGAACAAGACATGCACACAAGAATTTTTTCATGTAGTCATAGCAATGAAAACTTCTGTGGTACTGAAGGTGCTGTAGGCTTAACCCGATGGTTTGAGAAACTAGAATCTCAATTTGGGATTAGCAACGTTGCAGAAGGTGACCGAGTCAAATTTGCTTCTAGCACACTGCTAGATGGTGCTTTAACTTGGTGGAACATGTATGTTCGTTCTGTTACTCTCGATACCGCTCATGCAACACCTTGGAGTGATTTCAAGGCTATGTTCATCCGAAAGTACTGCCCTCGCAATGAAGTCAAACAAATGGAAAATGAACTGTGGAATTTAAAAGTGAAAGGCACAAACCTTACTGCCTACAATCAACGTTTCCAAGAACTCATCCTCTTATGCCCTGAGATGGTACCCAACGCCGACCGGTTGTTGGAACGTTACATCGAAGGTCTACCTTTGAACATCAAGGGTAACGTAACCTCGTCCAAACCAGTAGACTTGCATGAAGCAATTGAAATGGCTCAAGGTTTGATGTACCAAGTGGTCCAAGAGTTAGGAGAAAACTCGGGCGACAAGCGGAAATGGAACGGAAACCACTACACCCACAACCTCAACAACACCAACAACACTAGCAACCTCAACCCGAACAAACGCCCAGAGATAGCAAGGGTGTTTACAGCCGGACAAGGTTCTTATGCTGGCAAGTTACCCCACTGCGGAAAGTGTGGACGACACCACACTGACGCATGCCCTCCTGCTTGTTACAACTGTGGAAAGGCAGGACATAAGGCCAAAGACTGCCGAGCTCCACCTCGTCCCGCAACCCAAAGAGGACCAGGAAGCCAAGGAGGACAGGGAAGCGATGTCACTGTTCGGAATGGCGAAAAGGAATTACAAGAACAAGGTGTCCGAACAATGAAGTCAAGGCGGTGGAGAACCCAAATTCGATGCAACACAACAAAATCCTTAGAACAATCAAAGTGCAAATCAAGGAAACCCTAAAGGAAGTAACCAAGCATCAACTGCACTCAAGAGGAGAGAGCACCGACTCTGGCAGAGTATACAGCCTATGTGCTGAAGCTGCGGTGAAAGATAATAACGTGGTGAATGGTACGTTCCTGATCAATAATGTCTATGCTTCAGTGCTATTTGATACTGGTACAGATAGAAGCTTTGTGTCATATGCTTTTAGTAAATATATATAGACATCCATCCTACCACCCTAGATACTAATTATAGCGTGGAGCTAGCCGACGGCAAGTCACTAACCACAAGTACTATTTTAAGAGGGTGTACTCTTAACTTGCAAAATCACCTGTTCAAAATTGACTTACTCCCTATAGAATTAGGAAGTTTTGACGTCATCGTCAGAATGGATTGGATGGCCGAACATCGCGCAGAAGTTGTGTGTTATGAGAAGTACATTCGTGTTCCGTACAGAAACGATATGCTGATCATACAAGGTGAAAGGAGCGGAATTAAATGCGAATCGAGATTAGAAGTCATCTTGAGCATCAGGACACAAAAGTACATCGACCAAGGATGTCAAGTATTCTTGATTCAAATGATGAAGGAAGAGAAAACCAAAATTCCAGAGAGGCGAATTGAAGATGTGCCTGTTGTCAGAGACTTTCTGGAAGTATTTCCTGAAGATTTGCCAGGATTACCCCCGACACGCCAAGTAGAATTTCATATCGAGTTAATACCCGGAGTTGCACCTGTTGCACGCGCACCATATCGTCTTGCACCTGCAGAGATGAAAGAGCTAGCCGAACAGCTAAAAGAACTTTCTGACAAAGGTTTTATAAGACCAAGTTCCTCTCCGTGGGGAGCACCAATCTTGTTTGTCAAAAAGAAAGATGGATCTTTCCGAATGTGTATCGATTATCGTGAGTTGAACAAACTTACAGTGAAAAATCGTTATCCCTTACCAAGGATCGATGACTTATTCGATCAGTTGCAAGGATCCAGCATCTACTCAAAAATTGACTTAAGGTCAGGTTATCATCAGTTAAGGGTTAGAGAAGAAGATATTCCCAAGACTGCTTTCAGAACACGATACGGACACTATGAGTTCTGAGTTATGCCTTTTGGTTTGACCAACGCACCTGCGGTGTTCATGGATCTCATGAACCGTGTGTGCAAGCCATACTTGGATAAGTTTGTGATTGTGTTCATCGACGATATTCTCATATACTCCCGCAATGAGAAAGAACACGAGGAACACCTGAAAACTATTCTGGAGTTGCTGAAGAAGGAAGAACTGTATGCCAAATTTTCTAAATGTGAATTTTGGATCAATACGGTAAAATTTCTCGGTCACGTGATTGATAGCAGTGGTATTCACGTAGACCCAGCAAAGATCGAAGCAGTTAAGAATTGGGCATTGTATGTATGATTTAGCTACCTTGTTGGTATGGTACTATCGGTGAAAGATTGTTAGAATGATCAACCCTTAGCCTTATAATAAAAACCCAATTTACCTTTTGACTTGTTTCTCCTTAGCTCTAGTGGTGGAGATGTGTATCCTTGCCAAGCATATGATATGAAACTAATCACGACCGAGCAAATGAGCGTACCAATTAAATGTTACACCCTAGATTAGTTGAGTGATCTGAGTGTTTTCATTTCCATATTTCGTGAGGTGCTTGGTCTTGTACAGGTGATTAAAACGAAATAGTGCTTAAACGGAAAAATCCTTAACTTCGGTTGGGATACATTTTCAATAAATTTCTAGAGTCTACTTGAGGACAAGTAGGATTCAAGTGGGGGGATATTTGATGACATCAAATAACGTTACATTTATACCATCATTTATCCCGAATAAATTATCCACTTTTATATAATTATTGCAAGAATCGTTACTTAATTGCTTAAATTTGTAAATTGCAGTAATTACGGAGTGATTTGTGAAGACATGCTAAAAGGCGCACTTTTTGGAGCTTAAACGATGATATTTAAAGATTGCTTGATTCTGTCCAATACACTGTAACCACAAAAAGAGATACGGCGTATCAGAGCCCGGACTTCACAAGAAAACGCGTATTCTCACTTCCTAATACGGCGTATCCATGTTTCCCTGTACGTCGTATCCAGCTGGATAACTATTCAGAGATTTGGTGAATAAATATATTTGGGAAGTTATCTCTGATTGATTATAAACTTAGCGCGCACTCCAAGGAAAACACCCCTATACGCCGTATTGATCTAGCTTAATACGGCGTATCCAGTCTTTTTTAGACACTATAAATAGAAGACTTAAAAATGAGTTTTCGGGGTGCAAAATCATATTCTCCATACCATACACATAAAAGACAATTTTCTAAAGAAAAGAAGAGCAGCCAAAGGTCAAGCATCGATCACGATTCCATAGAAGACATTGTGTAATTCCTATACTCTTGTAATTATTTAATTTTTGGTATCGTTTGGTAAAACGTTTAGTTTACCTTGGTTATTTGATCACGCTTGTATAATTACAATGGTTATGGGCTAATACCCTAGGGTATTAGCCATCTTAATGAAGATTTAATGTTTGGTTTGTTTTAAAATTGATTTCTTAATTTATCGTTAAAAGTTTAATTATGTTTATCACATGATACTTGTCTACGTGTTTGAATATGTGACCTATCATTCAACTGGGTCTAGTTACGCCTAACAAGTGAGCTAGATACTGGGATAGCTCTCCATATCATGTTTTATATTATAGGACCAATAGGATCACAAATAAAATTCTGTCTTTGCCTTAAATTAAGAGCTTAGTTGGACCGGCAAGTGACCCATAATGTTTCAACAAGTATGTTCTTGATAAATTGATAAAGATTTGAATAGTGTACTACCAGTATATAAAAAACTGTCAAACAGTAAGTGGGTAAAGTCCCGATGGGCTTGGGTTTATCAAGATCATCATTGCTTTAATCCCTAGATAAATTACAATTAAACTAAAAGGATGCTTTATGCGGATACGTTAATTGTGACAGGATTCAACATGTCTAGGTCTTAGGATGATGTCCCGCCTAAATATTAAGAATGATATGCCGCTTCGAGATAAGAAATCATTGCACTAAATAAACAAACCAACATTTAATCGGATTTAATATGGCTAATATGGTTTTCTATTATTTGGCTTGCACCACTCTTTTTATCTTCTAATTGTTTTCTTGCATGTTTATTGTGTTTAGAATTGATGTCATCATAAAACCTGTGCCGGTCTCTCAGGCTAAAAACCCCTAATCCTATTAGAAAACGTACATAGCATAGGTTTAACGAGTAATTAGAATTAACTTAAGTAGAGTAATTAAAATACCGATAGATTATAAGGTTAATGACCTCGCTCTTAGTGTTCGACACCATACTTACCGCGAAACTCTACCCGATCGGGTACACTGCCCGTTAAAGTGTTGTTTTAGGATAAGTCGGCTAAATATAAAGTTAAAACTTGGTAATCAACAAATTGAGCCTACACGACAACACATCATTAGGATTTTATAAATGTAAAACATGACGTTCTAAAATAGCACATCAAAAATCACCACTTATGATGTAGCACCTCGGAAAAATTTAGAACTCCTTTTTATTGTATGTAAGAGTATGTACCGCAGGCATTTGCAAATTTGCCGTTACTTTCCAATAAAAAGTCATCATTCAAGCGACATACAACACTTTACGCTATTGAGAGTTTTAATAGCGTGTATAAATCATCATTTTGCTTTCGGATCAAAAAGGGTATTTTAGAAAACGCGTAGCAATAAAATCAGAATTCTCACGCTCTGTGAAGCAAAGTCCCACATCTATATCATTCTATGAACCCGTAAATACAAAAAAAAATATAATAATAAGAATAATAATAATAATAATAGTACATATGACAATATTTAAATTCTCCTAAATAAATATTGTACATTGACATTTCATTCACCTCAACACTTAAATACATGAATGTATATCTACTAAAATCAGTGGAGAAATTCAAAAGAAGCAAACATCATCATTTTATTCCTTACACTTAATGACCTACACATAATGTTCTTTCAAAATCTTCACATGCTTGCTCCTGCAAACTTCATTTCACAAATAGGGAGATTCACTATTAATAGTATACTATACAACTATGCTCAATAGTGAGTGAATAATAAACATTCACGTGAAGCTTTGAAAGTTCTCAGTAAATGCAACCAAATTGTAGTATAAATAGACACCTATCCTCTTCACTTCTAGTAGCACCATCACAATATCAAAACAAATAATTAGTAAGCATGGTTCGAGTAGAGTTTCATTAGGTTCAAGGAGCGAGAGGGGCGTCGGGTTTTAAAAGGGTAGAAGCGAGGAAGGTTCGAGCTTCTTATCACCATCACCTCTCCCCGTCATTTAACAAATTTGGACCTCGGTAAGTCGCACTTGTAATTTAACGTCTATCATTATTATGTCGTTTACCTTGTAGCCTAGTATATGACACCATCGAAACACGTCAAATCTTGACAAAGCTAGATAAGGGCTTCGGCCTTGCATGGCTAAGACACGACACACATGGTAAAACCCATGCATGAACCGTGTAAACATGCGCATGCCAAACTTTTCGTCATACCATGAATGGAATGTCGATGCGTAGGAAAACTAGTGTGGACATATCATGTACGAAAATGAATAACAAACCAAGGCAATTTATAAAAAGTTTAAACAAGTACGCATTATACATTACATATGGTCAGCTAGGTGACGAGGTAGACACGCTAGGATTTTGCGTGACTTACATAGGACCTTATGTCGTGACCTCGGTACGTTACCTTGGGCGTACCAACATGACACGTGACGAACAACAGCGAGCTGTTGGCTCACTGCTGGACATCACAGCCCCTAACGAACCCGAGCAAAGTATGCTCGTTGGTTCGTACCAAGACCTCAAAACACTTGACGCTGATTTGCATCATGAGACACACCACAATGCATGCAAGGGGATAGCCTTTACAGGCTTTTGACACTTGTCACGGATCTTGTAAGATGTAAAGGACGTCGCAACGTGACTTGTGGCCTCTGGTGTTTAAACTGACTCAAGACTAACCATTATAAACGGATCATGCTGAAAAGTAGCTGTTAAAGACCTAGTTGTTCATGTAAAACGTTACAATATGTAGAAGGAGAAACCACAACAGTGGTTACCAACTCCACTGTTGGGCACGACAGAAAACAGGAGAGAAAAGAAATGGGAAAGAAAGAGTGTGCCATGTGGGTTTTTGTAATATATAGCAATAATGCATGTAATGATTTCTAAAACCTACATGAATTTTTCTCTTGACGTAAGAAGTATTAAAACTTGCATGTTTTGAGTCCTTTGGGTCGTCCCAGCCGAGACCCAAACGAGTTGACAAGCTTACTGACGAAACGAGGAAACTTCAAAGAGGTAGACCCTTATAAAAGACATTTTTTTGACAACTTAGAAATAGTAACAACGAAATCGAATTATAAATGATTAAATGAATCTAACGCGGTCTATATAAATTATTTAACACTAAAAATATTTTAAAGCTGGATCGGATTTTAAAATATAAAAGTTATAAGGTTGAAAGCGTTGAGTTTAGTGAGATTGAAAATGTAAAAGTTAATAATGGATATAAATATATTTAGGATTTTGAGGTGATTTCATGAAGTAATATGGAAATCTTTAGGGTAAATTGCGTTAAATTACTTAACTTAGAAATAGAGGACTAAAGCTTATATATTAATGCTTTAAGGTTTTTATTAGCTGTAAATAAAGAAGCTTAGAACCGTAACTTACTTTATCGATGTCGAACGAACTGTGATGTATAAAACTGATAATTATACAATCTTATATCGATGGTAACGCTATAAATAATATAAACGTGATAAGAGAATATACAGACTTAGTAATTTACACCTAATGCCTATATTTTCCTAAGATATAAATCCCATGAACTTATAAAAATAAGTTACGACACATAATAATATCAATTCATGTACTTATAGTTGTAAAGTCGTTATCATCCCTAGAGCCAACGGTTTAATCAACATTTTTAAAACGTAAAACGTTAACTCATAAACAACAAGTGCCCTCGATGACCCATTTGCATAAGTCATTTCATACATTAAGTCTTTAGAATGTAGACTCAGAATTGTCATAATTACTTAGGTGTTTGACTGAATCATTATTGAAGTGCATTGATCAATTCTAGACGATTATCTGGCAAGGTGAGTTTCCATAGTCCCTACTTTACTGTTTTCGGGGTGAGAACATTGCTTATTTTAAACATGTGAACACAAGTACAATTATACATTGCTGATTGGTCTAAGTCCCGATTTAACCCAAGTTGTTATTTGCCCAATTTATCATGAACCGTTAATTACTTGTAAGCGCGAATGTTATGGATAGATCTATGGGATTGAGTCCATGTTCGACTGTGGACTGTATCATTAGTTGCGAATACAGTTTCATTTGAGGCAGATTACGGGTGGGTCGGGTTAGACACCTGCAAGTGCAGTTCATTCATTATTGGTATATGTTAACGCCTTCGGTGTCATGTGACTTTGACAATTGTAATGCTAGTATATGACTTTGTTTCTGGTTATATTGTCTATGTGGATGAAAGATTGTGATTCATAAACACGACATGGTTTCTGCTTAATTCAAACCTAATGAAATCTCCCACACTTTTTTGTTGACACTTTAGCAATGTTTTTCTCAGGTATTAAGAACGAAGATGCTATGTGAAGTCCCATGCATTGTAGTCATTTCCAGTTATTAAAGATCATTTGTACTATTTAAAAACGATGTTGTATTGTCTATTTTTATGCTTCCTCTAAATGTTTAAACAGTTTATTATTTCCTAATACAAATGATCAATTTTCTCAAAACGCCTCATATAGAGGTCGTTCTGTATTGCTTAGAAGTATGATAATCATGAAGTCACACACCCTCGGTTGCCATTATACTATGATATTTTGGGGGTGTGACAGATTGGTATCAGAGCTCTGAGTTATAGAGAACTAGGTCGCATTAGGTAGCACTAGACTATAACTACTTATCTGCTTAACATGATTAGTATGCTTCTATTATCTGTCATTGCTGGTGACTCAATATGGGGTACATAGGAAGCAACAATCAAAGGAGTACATGTATATTAAAATGGGATACATGTGAAATAGACATATATGAGATACATATACGTAATATGGGTTACATGTGTATTAAACAAACTTAACTATGCGTATTTTGAAAAATGCCTATATCCTTATTTCATATTTTCTTGTCTCTGCGGACATGCGAAAAACTCATGAGTTAGAATGGAGCACACCGATAACACCACCCTGATACTCCAGACTCCCGACACATTCCCCAGCGTGTATTCACAGGAGACTTGCCCTACTCTCGGATATCTAACTTATTTTGCATCCGTTATTACCATTTCCCCCAATATCAGATTACTGCTCGTATGTCTGTTTTACCTTTTGAGCCAAACCTTGCTGGAACGTGCTTTGCCTGAAGAATTTCTTGCTGTTAACCTCTGACGATTATCAATTGATCCTGTTACTCCACCCCCGCACCTTCATCCCCATTTCTCGATGGCTGACTTACCAGCGGATGATTCTGAAACGGTCCCCAACCGGAGAGAGAAACCTCTAATGCCTACGGGAACGGAAACTGAGTCAGAGTTCGGTGCTTGTTCCTGAGATAGTCTTGGAACGTATGCACGGACGAGGCTTTTAGGATAGCTGCTACCTTCTGTGGGAATGGACGTTACCAAATGCCTGTTTGGAGGAGTTAGAAGCCTTATTACACTGTGGGTTGTTAAAGCTCCGAGTTGGGAAAAGTTTGGGGAGACGGTTTATCTATGGAGAAAAAATGATTACTCAGCTTTGACAAGTGTCTGTGAGGATGGGAGGATCATGCTAGTAATGCCATGAGGGAAGCACGACAGTAGAGGAAGGAGGCAACTCGAGGAAGTGGTCAGCGATCTACCGTAACAACTAGTTTTATTTCTGTCTTTTGTACAACCACTAAGCTATGGGTTTGTCATGGCTAGTAAACTCTTGTATCCCCTTACTCTTCGGAATGAGTATTGTGTTTGCGAATAATAACATTATTGATTTCAAAAGACATTCCATTTGTATTACCGTGACTATCTTTACGCATATAATTTTCGTTAAATGTCTAATGTCATTTCTCCATTTATCCACTTATAGAAAATGGGCCCGGCGACGTCCAAAACTATTCATCTGAAACACTCTAGTCAAACGTGCGACCCACCGAAACAACGTGGACATCATTGTTGGCATGATACTCAGGAAGCCGTCCAGCTCATTGCCCTAGAGTAGCTGAAGAACTGAAGCTGCCGCTGTGGGACTATGCTGAAGGCACTCAAGAAGAGACCAACCTAGGGTTCCAAATCTTCCCAGTATAATGCATGCATACTACAGGATTCCGTGCAGTCTAGCATGAAACTTCTGTGGTACTGATAGGTGCTTGTAGGCTTAACCCGCATGGTATGAGATGAGAAACTAGAATTTCAGTTGGGTTATGCAACGTGGCTGAAGGTGACAAAAAGTTAAATTTGCTTTAGCACCGACTGTAGATGGTGCTTGACTTGGTGGAACGGTATGTTTCGTCTGTTACTTCGATATCGCTAAGCATACACTAGAGTGATTCAAGGCTGATGTTCATCCGGGAAGTATTGTCGTCGAAATGAAGTCAAGACAAATAGAAATGGAACTGTGGAAGTTAAATGTGAAAGGCCACAATCCCCTTACCGCTACTATCAACGCTTCCAAGAACTCATCCTCGTATGTCATGATATGGTACCAACACCGAAGGTTGTTGGATCGTTACATTGATAAGGTATACCCTTTGCATCAAGGGTAATGTAACCTCGTCCAAATCGTACAATTTGCATGAAGCAAATTGAAATGGTCAAGGACTGATGTACAAGTTTCGTAACAGGAACTAGGAGATAACCGTTGGTGACAAACGGAAATGGAACGGAAACCACTACAACAACAACAACCCCAACACCACTAGTAATCTCAATCCGAACAAACGTCCAGAGACAGCAAGGGTGTTTACAGCTGGGCAAGGTTCTTATGTTGGCAAATTACCTTACTGCACTGGGATAAGTTGTGGACGGACCCAATACATCGGAAGCCTATGCCCTCTACTTATCAAACTATGGGATAGGGCAGGAACAATAAGGGCAAAGGACTGCCTAGCCCACCCCGTCCCGCAAACCAATAGAGGCATCCCGAACGCCCGAAAGAGGACGGGAAAGTGATGTTTACTTGCTTGGATGTGGGCGGGAAAAGGGGACACTACAAGGATACAAGTGTGAACAATGGATAAGTCAAGGCCGTGGAATCAATTTGAGGCAACCAAAAAAATCCTAAGAAACATCTGGCAGAATCAAGGAAACCCTAAGGGAAATAACCAAGCATCAACCAGCACTCAAGGAGGACGCAGAGCACCTGGCAGAGTATACAACCTATGTGCTGAGGCTGCTGTGAAAGATAACAATGTGGTGAATGGTACGTTCCTGATCAATAATGTTTATGCTTCGGTGCTATTTGATACTGGTGCGGATAGAAGTTTTATGTCACATGCTTTCAGTAAATATATAGACATCCCTCCTACAACCCTAGATACTAATTATAGTGTGGAGCTAGCCGACGGAAAGTCGCTAACCACAAATACTATTTTAAGAGGGTGTACTCTTAACTTGCAAAATCACTTGTTTAAAATAGACTTACTCCCTATAGAACTAGGAAGTTTTGACGTCATCGTCGGAATGGATTAGATGGTCGAGCATGGCGCGGAGGTTGTGTGTTATGAGAAGTACATTCGTGTTCCATATGGAAATGATATGCTGATCGTACAAGGCGAGAAAAGCAGAGTTAAAAATGAGTCCAGACTAGAAGTCATCTCGAGCTTCAGGACGTAAGGGTACATCGACAAAGGATGTCAAGTGTTCTTAGTTCAAATGATGAAGAAAGAGGAAATTGTAGCATTCGAAAAACAAATAGAAGACGTGCCTGTTGTCAGGGACTTTCCAGAGGTATTTCCTGAAGATTTGCCAGGATTACCCCCGACGCGCCAAGTAGAATTTCACATCGTAGGTTAATATCGAGTTTGCACCTTGTTGCACGCGCACCCTACCGTCTTGCACCTGCAGAAATGAAAGAACTAGCCGAGCAGCTAAAAGAACTTTCTGACAAAGGTTTTATAAGACCAAGTTCCTCTCTGTGGGGAGCACCAATCTTATTTGTCAAAAAAGAAAAGATGGACTTTCCGTAATGTGTATCGCTTCATCGTGAGCTTGAACATTACTTACAGTGAAAAATAGTTATCCCTTACCAAGGATCGATGTTTTTATGCGACCAGTTGCAAGGATCCGCATTCTACTCGAAAATGGACCTTTAAGGTCATGGTATCATCAGTGAAAGGGTTAGAGAAGAAGATATTCCCAAGACTGCTTCAGAACCGGATACGGAACTATGAGTTCAAGTTATGCCTTTTTGGTTGGACCAACGCACCTGCTTGTATTCTTGGACCTCATGACACCGTTGTGTGTGTGTGTACCATACTTGGACAGGTTGTGATTTGTGTTCTTTGATAATATTCTCATATTACTCACGTTGACGGAGGGGAAAGAACAGGAAGAACACCTAAAGACTATTCTAGAGTTGTTGAAAGAAGGAAGAACTGTATGCCAGTTTTCCAAGTGTGAAATTTTGGATTTCCTTTTTACTGTGAAGTTCTTGGGACACTGGATCGATAGAGTGGTATTCACGTAGAGCCCAACTAGGAATGAAGCTGTTAAGAATTGGGCATCTCCAACTACTCCTTCGTAGATTCGCCAGTTCTTAGGTCTTGCAGGTTACTATAGAAGATTCATTGAAGGATTCTCTAAAATAGCTAAACCTGTGACGGAGCTAACGCAGAAGGATAGAAAGTTTGATTGGGGTGAAGAGCAAAGAGGGGGGGGGGGGGGGGGGGGGGGGGGGGGGGGGGGGGGGGGGGGGGGGGGGGGGGGGGGGGGGTACGGATTTTCAACTACTGAAGCAAAAGCTATGTGCTGCACCTATTCTGGCACTACCAGAAGGCAGTGACGATTTTGTGGTGTATTGTGATGCATCCATAAAAGGGTTAGGTGCCGTATTGATGCAAAGGATGAAGGTTATTGCATACGCTTCCAGATAACTGAAAATTCATGAGAAGAACTACGCCACTCATGATCTGGAGTTAGGAGCGGTAATGTTCGCCCTAAAGATTTGGAGACACTATTTGTATGGCACAAAATGTGTAGTGTTCACTGATCATAAGAGCCTACAACATATATTAAACCAAAAAGAACTCAATATGAGGCAACGCCGATGGATAGAGCTCCTAAGTGATTACGATTGCGAAATTCGTTATCACCCGAGGAAGGCAAATGTTGTAGCAAATGCCTTGAGTCGGAAGGAAAGGGTCAAACCGTTACGAGTAAGAGCCTTGGTTATGACCATTGGCTTGGACCTTCCGTCACGAATCCTTAAAGCGCAAAAAGAAGCAGTTAAGGTTGAAAACATTAAAGCAGAAGATATTGGTGGCGTGCTAATGAGGTTAGAAGCCCGCGCTGATGGAACATTATGTTTGGATAATAGAAGTTGGCTACCGTGTTACGGTGACACAAGATCTTTGATTATGCACGAGTCGCATAAGTCAAAGTATTCTATTCATCCAGGGTCTGACAAGAATGTAGCACACTGACATGAGATGTTATATTGGTGGCCCCAAACATGATAGGCTGAACCTCGCCACATACATATGTCAGCAAGTGCCTGACTTGTGCTAAAGTCAAGGCTGAACATCAGAGACCCTCTGGTTTATTGGTCCAACCCGATATACCAAAATGGAAGTGGGATAAGATAATAATGGATTTCATCACCAAACTACCTAAAATGGCAGCAGGATACGATTCGATTTGGGTCATTGTTGATCGTCTTACTAAGTCTGCTCACTTTTTGCCAATGAAGGAGATGGACTCAACAGAAAAATTGACGAGGCTGTACATGAAGGAGATAGTAGCAAGACATGAAATACCGGTGTCAATCATCTTCGATCGTGATAGCCATTTCACTTCGAGAGTTTGGTAATCTTTGCATAAAGCATTGGGTACGCAGTTGGATTTGAGTACTGCTTACCATCCTCAGACCGATGGTCAGAGTGAGAGGACCATTCAAACATTAGAGGACATGCTAAGAGCTTGCGTGATTGACTTCGGAAATGGTTGGGATAGACACCTACCCTTAGTAGAATTCTCGTACAATAATAGTTATCACACGAGCATTAAAGCTGCACCGTTCAAAGCACTTTACGGTAGGAAGTGTCGATCGCCCGTTTGTTGGGCTGAAGTTGGAGAAGCACAATTTACCGGACCAGAGATTATTCACGAGACTACGGAAAAGATTTTCAAGATTAGGGATCGCATGCAAGCTGCACGTGATCGACAAAAGAGCTATGCTGACAAGAGGCGTAGGCCCCTCGAGTTTGAAGTTGGAGATAAGGTTATGCTCAAAGTCGGGCCCTGGAAGGGTGTGATGCGATTTAGAAAACGTGGAAAGTTGAACCCTCGTTATATTGGACCCTTTAGAATCATAGAAAGGATTGGTCCGGTAGCTTACCGTTTGGAATTACCTCAAGAACTTAGTCGAGTACACAATGTGTTTTACGTTTGTAACCTTGACTCGCCAAAACTTACTCCTTAAAATCTATCTATATATAATATAAATACAACAAAGGATCAGAATCCGCGAGATCAATAAAACCGGAAGCAGTATAGAGTGTTCCCGGGTCGTTATGTCCCAACGAGGCTAAAGATGGAAAATCGAAAGACGATTGATGATTTTTGTTTGAATGTCACAAGGAATGATTGGGCACTAACACTGATAAAAATAAGCAAAAGCACATAAAAACAGCAAAGGAAATAAGCTGGGATAAGAATCAAAACTAGAAAAGGCAAAAAA
>BQNB010152202.1:2654-14834 GCA_026074375.1 Tanacetum coccineum | reverse complement strand
TATCAAAACTTAAATCTCCTACCAAACATGCTCCAAAATCGAAAGTCAAATCAAAACTTAAATCTCCTGCCAAAGCTAAACCGTCACCTCCTCCACACAATCCTATTATCAAAGCTGCTAAACATGCTCCCTCTCCCGCCAATCCAAAACCAAAAGCTCCCAGGTTGAAAGCTTCTGATGTTACAAAATCTGATCAAGGAGACGGTAGTGGTAGTGAGGAGGGAGACGGTAGTGGTAGTGAAGAAGAGGGTGATGAGGAGGAGGATGAAAAAGAGGGTGATGAGGAGGAGGATTAAGAAGAGGGTGATGAGGAGGAGGATGAAAAAGAGGGTGATGAGGAGGAGGATGAAGAAGAGGGTGATAAGGATGAGGATGATGGAGAGGATGAAGAGGATACGATTGTTAAGGATGAAGAATATGAAGAAGAAGAAAAGGTGTATGAAAAAGAAGAATTGGGATGCTGCTAAGAATTGGGAGTTCGGTTTATGTGAAGAATCTGATGAACAACTTTCGATGTTACAGTGCTTGAGGTATAAGATTGCTACCAAGATTATGTTGCACCAGTTCAATGATGTTTCAAATAAAATGTTTGATTTCGCTTTCACGTTTAAGACAAAGAATACTGAGCAAGCGAGGGTCTCAATGATTGTTGATGCAATTAAGAACATGAATAATCGTGATCCACCCAAGCAAGTGAAAGAGACTGATGCGGCCAATGTAGTTGTAGGTGTGCATGAAGCGGTTTATCAAGTGAAGGAAAAGGGGTGTCGAAAGAAGTGATTTCTTGTTTTTAACCGATTAAAGCAATTCAATTAAAATCTCAAACACTTTTTCGACAGTATTAGAAATAAAATAAAGGAAAAAAATATAAACTAAGTTTGTTTTTGGAAAATGCAAAACTATTCAAGAAGCTGTATTTGATTGTTCCTTATCAGCAATGTGTGTAGTATCACTGTTTCTCTCCTCTTATTCAGTAGCACTAGCAGCAGTTCTCCTTTCTTGTTCGGCAGCAGCTTCAGTTCTCGCTAGTTTTGCAATATATTTTGGATTTAACGGGCAAGTATTTTTTGTGTGCTTGTTTGTCTTCTCTGCACAGTATCTACATTTCCGAGCCCTTTTAGCCTTAGAATTCATTGCTATTTCCCTTCCACTTTTTCTTCGTTCTCCTCTTCGACCACCTTTGTTGCTAGCCTTTTGTGGATTATTTACCAGATTTTGCTTTGGCTTCTTAATTGCATAGATATCTTCAATCACATCACCCGTTTTCTGAGAAGGAGGGTTAGGCACTTTAACCTGAATTTCTTTCTTTATATTCTCCAACTTTTCCATAAACTGCTTTAACTATTCTTCGTCTTTTCTTAACAAAAACAAGCATTCGTCTACCACAAAATTTGCCTCATTTGTTAATTTTTCAATTGCTTCGTCTTTCTCTCCATATCTATTTGTGTTTCTTCTCAATGCAGGTGGTATTAAATCCCTTCTCCAACGCCTCAAAATGTATCTTTCTGGAATCACCTCAATATTACAATTCTTCAAAACACAAAATACATGTCGGCATAGAAACCCATAACGAAGAAAATGCCTACAAGTACATTCAACCGAACCGTCTTCAGGATTACGCACAACCTAATTATTCAACATAAGAAAAAGAAAAGTTATTAGAAATATGATTCACCATGAATCATATTTGATTCACATAAGAATCATATATGATTCTTACATTTAGAATATAACAGTAGGCAAGTTTTTTTTTTAAATTACCTTGTAATCTACTACTTTGTCTTTTTCTTGAATCACCGTCTCTTATCACAGTAGGCAAGTTTTTATTTAAAAATTACCTTGGAATCAACTACTTTTCCCTGTTTTCTGAATCACCGTCTCTTTTCCTTCCTCTATATAAAGTGTTCTATAAGCACCTGCTCTTATGTCTCTAACCTAACGATCTCACAACCTTCTTCTTTTTTAAACTCTTGTATTTGGCATGCCCAACACTCCTCATAATATTTTCCGTTTTGAAAAAGTAACGATATTGTCCCTAGTGTAACTAATTTACACGCATGGATTTCAATTGTTAACTTTGTATGAAGTTTTCGTGCCGAGTCAAATGTTCTAAAGTCCAACACTTCTTGCCTATAGCATTGCCTTTCCATTGCAGATTCGAAGCACATCATGAAATTCACCAACGTTGACCCGTGATTTGTGAAATTTTTGAAGAATGCATTTTCACTCTCAGATCTTGATCTAGTTCTCATCAATCCAAACAATGGCGAGTGAATAAAATAAGTCGGTAACCACATATGTCGAAGGTCAAACATCTTTGTAATCCATTTGTGGTTTTGCAACCCTAAGTCTTCAACTAGTTTTGACCATTTTCCTTCAAATTCTAATGGCTCCATGAACATATTCCACATAAGTTTGCTGAAGCGCTCTTTGAAATCAGTTTCATCATATATTTCTGGACAGATCTGTAAATGAATCATATATGATTTATGAGATATTGCAAGCAAAGGTAAGTGAATCATATATGATTCTTATAGAATCACATATGGTTCATGGTGAATCTTATGTGAACCATATATGATTCATGGTGAATCATATATGATTCATCACAGATATGATATTAAAGGATGAAATTTCAAATACCTTTGCTGGAACTTTTTGCATGATATGCCACATGCATAATCTATGTGTAGATTCTGTAAGAATTGCTTCAATTGCCCTTTTCATTGCTCCATCTTGATCCGTTACAACCATTGTCGGTTGCTTTTCGTGAGCAATCATGAATGATGTTAGTAGCCATGTGTAAGCTTCGGTGTGTCATCTCTTGAAAATCAATCAACTAGCCAAAAGTTCTCGCACTTTAAGTGATTATCTATCCGGTGAATTGAACAAAATCAGGTTCATACCTTGATAAATAATACATTGATTTTGTTTTAGAAAATCATATACTCATTAAAATGACATATGCATCATATATGAATTCACCATGAATCATAGATGATCCTCATGAATCATATATGATCCTCACGAATCAATATATAGATGAGCATAACATAACAGTTTCATATAAATAGAATTTAACAACTTACTTGTTAGTTTCGGAAAGTCGCATTCAACAGATATAATTATCTCTAAAGCTCGTCGTTGTAGTTGCATTTAGCAACTTCGTCGGCCTAAAACGTTGCAACTAATTCACTGTTTTCAACCAAATAGTAAAACGTGAAGTTTGGCACAAACTTCTTCCTGTTTTCCATCTTGTTGATTAGCATTTGCGCGTCACTTTCTCCTATAAATGCATTAACATCCCTTATATGATTCTTAAAGTCGTCACTAGTTCCATGAACATACTGAGTTCCACCTTTCATTTTGGAATACAAGTTGTGTGCCTTTGTTGCGCCAAGTCTCATTGTTGAAGCTCTCACAACAAACATTTTTTAGGCTTGAGGCATCTTTCTTTGTTTCTTTCTAGATGCATTATACACTTTTGGAACAAATGATGGTTGTTGCTTAGCACAAACTTTAGATTATTTCAACTTTCCCGAAACATGATCCAAATCAACCTTTATTCGTGCCATACAACCTGTTATACGATATCTCGTATTCCTAATTTGTTTATCACTGTTTTGAGGATCCAATGTGTTAATGTTTATCTCCTTTGGAACCCCTTCCCTGTTACACATGACATACTTTGATTTAACCATACCACTTTTAGTTTTCTTTTGTGCCGATTTTTTAACTTCAAAACCTCCTTTTTCAGCATAAACCTAAAAACTCAACACATTCCTCAAGTCGTATCAATGTATCCCCTCAAGAGGTAAGTACGGCACATCAACATTTGTTTCCCAATATGTCGTTCCTCCGGTGTCCATTGTGAAGGTATAAACGATGGTCTGGTTTATTGATTTTAACTGATCAACAGAATCAATAAGTATGATTTTGTGTTATTATAAATTTACATTAATGATATAATCAATATATTATGCATGAATTCCAAGAAGATGAATCGTAAACATGACTCATGTATGATTCACATGACTCATATATGATTTTCCTAAATATTCAGAATACTCAGAATCATTTAACAAACACAGTACTCATATAACAAACACATCACATTAATCAAAAAACATTTTTTTACACAAATCATAGTATGATTTACCTGGTTTCAAGAATGACATTGGATTCTACAACTTAATCATAGTAACATCATCCATTTCTTCTTGAATCACCGTCTCTTTTCCTTCCTCTGTATAAAGTGTTCTATAAGCACTTGCTCTTATGTCTCTAACCTTAACGATCTCACAACCATGGATGTCGACGGAAGAAGGTGACTGGTCGAGGAGGTCGCCGGAGGAAGGTGACTGGTCGTGGAGGTCGCTAAGTGGTGGAGGTTGCTGGAGGAAGGTTGGTAGTCGTGGAGGTCGCCGGAGGAAGGTTAGTGGTCGTCGCCGTAGTCGGCGAGTTCGCCGGAAGAAGGCTGCTCGTCGACGAGGTCGACATTTTTGTTGGTAGAGTTCGCCGGAAAAAGTTTGTTGGATTGGTCGCCGGCGAGGGGATTGGAGGTCTGTGGTTTTTTTTGTTTTACAAAAGTGAGAATGTGTGTTTTTTAAGTTTAAATATGTGACACAAATACCTCTTTAGTGTTAAAGAGGAGTAAAATCTGAACCCTTAGATCAATCATAGATGAATGACTTAGATGATTTTATTGGATCTATGACAATGTAGAGGTCTTGAGGATGTCAACTCCTATACATATTCCGTGGCCAAAACTTAATCCGAGTGACGTCAAAATATTAGATTACCACAACTCACAACTCACAACTCACTATATAATTGACACCTCACTCACTACTCAACTCTTTAGTTACACTTCCGTCTTCCTTTTAATTTCATCACAACATTCTTCATTCCGATCAACAAAAAGTAAAAAACGATGAAGTCATTCATCCAAGTGAAACCAGAGTCTCACTTTTCGATACATAATCTTCCGTACGGTGTTTTTAAACATTCCGGAAATGCATCTCCTCGTCCTGGTGTTGCTATAGGTGATTACGTTCTTGATTTATCGGAGATTCATTCTGCCGGTTTGTTTCATGGGCCTTTGATTTCTGCTTCAGATTGCTTTCATCAGGTTTTTATATATATTTTTAAGTTTATTGTTTCAATGAAGTTAGTAATTTCATCATCACTTAACTTATTAGATAACTTCATTTTCGATAGTATGAATGGACAAATAATTTAGGATAGAGGGAGTAGGTGTTTGGTTTGTGATTAGTGGATTAAGTTTAAGTTTAGGTTTTAAGTTATTCATGAAGGAAATAAAGGATTTCGGTGAGCGAGTTATTTTAAGCGATGAGACGTAACTTGGAGTATATGATTAGGTGTGTGTTGCCTGTAATTTTTGTCGGACAAATTGTGTTGGATATGGTAATTTCGAAGAGGAAAATGATTCACATGCCTTAAGATTGCCTAACCACAAGATTAGGACAAATAACAAATTACGTGTCATTTGATATAAATGAATAAGAGACATGTCAACTGATGAATACATTAGGTAATATGCATGTGTTTAGGCACATTTTTTAGGTCTATCAGTAAGATCAGGCTCCTGAAAGTGATTCGTTGATTGCATATCGTATAAGTTGGTGACTTTATTTTTGTGTTATTTTTGGAAGTTTGAATATTCGAAATATAGAAGTTTGTGCCTAAACTACAGTGTGATGTGAGAAGGAGCAAAGGTTATTGACGTATCAAGGTTGTTGTGTTATCTTAGTTGTTGGGATGAAAAACAGAAGCATCTTCTAGATAAGTTGGATACGCTGATAATGTTATGCCAATCTATTGCTCCTTATAATCTAAACAAAAAATTTGAAAATGTGAAACATATTACTGTCTGTAGGTACTATATATTTATAAGGGTGATCCATGTATCTAGAGAATTCCAAATATAACCATTAAGGGTTATCGTTTTATGTTAACATCCATCAGGTGGTTACATAAGTTGTGTTTTTCACAAAAAATGACATAATTTTCAACTGTTGTATCTTTCTGGAATAAGAATTCGCTATTCAGTTTCTCTTCTTAGGCAATAATGTCGGGACTCTACAATCTGCATAACAATTATCCTTATGAGTAGAATTAGCTTACGCAACATGCTGCTAGTGCCAGCTTCGTGAATAGCATTTATGCTGACTGTAGTGACAAAAAAAAAAGTATCAATACTTTCATAATGAAATAGTGAAAACTATTCTTAACATGTTCTTCAAATGTTAATTTTTACTGCAGTCAAATCTTAACAAGTTTCTGGAATTGGGAAGACCAGCATGGAAGGAAGTTCGTGCTGCACTGCAAAAGCTATTATCAGGTGGGATGTTATTCGTGATATGCAAATTAGGCTCAAGGGTACCTTGTTTAGTTAATTTGTATTCCAATTTGAAATTAAAATTTACGTCTTTTATTTCCTGATGTAGCTGATGAACCGGCTTTACAAAACAATGCAAGTTTGAGGAAAAAGGCACTTTTGCCTATGGTAAGAGATATAAACGAGTGCACATATTATCTCTTGTTATTGTAGTAAAGCTTATTCAATGCATATTGCTCCAGGATGAGGTAGAGATGCTTCTTCCTGTTGCTATTGGGGACTACACAGACTTCTTTTCATCTAAGCATCATGCTAAGAATTGTGGGATCATATTCAGGGGGGCGGATACCCCAATGAATCCCAACTGGTATGGCGTTTAAGATGTATAAGGCTCATTCAGAGTTTCCATACTTCTTTGCTTATACTCACTCAGTTTTATTTTCCCAACTCTATGGCCTATACAGGTTCCAGCTTCCCATTGCATACCATGGAAGAGCATCATCTATTGTAATATCGGGCACTGATATTATTAGGCCAAGGTAAGATGGATCTATTCGATATAAGATTTTGACTGAATTTTGTTAAAATTGTTATGCTATGTGTTAACACATATAGAAGTAAAAGAAATCTATATTTTGTTACCCATTTGACAATGAGCATGAATATCGAGTCGCTCTGCCTCTACCATTGTTATCATTGACAAGATCTGAAACTTCTATGGATCATGATATAATTGCGAGATCCCATCTTACATGCCTTATGTTTTTCATCCAGAGGTCAAGGTCATCCTGCTGGCGATTCTCCACCTTACTTTGGACCTTCAAGAAAGCTGGACTTTGAGCTAGAAATGGTACCTCTTCTCATTCCATGTTACACTTAGCTTATCTATTATAAAACCTTTTGTCACCTTATTATTTTGTATGTTGCTTCAAGGCTGCTGTAGTTGGACCAGGAAATGAACTAGGAAAGCCTATAGATGTAAATGAGGCTGCAGATCACATTTTTGGAGTGGTGCTAATGAATGACTGGAGTGGTATGCTATTTTGTTCCTCGCTTCATTGCTATATGTTTCCAGATTCGGTTGATTGTTTAGATTGATTAAACCATGGCTTTAACAGCAAGAGATATTCAGGCCTGGGAGTACGTGCCTCTTGGTCCTTTTCTTGGCAAAAGTTTTGGTAAGAATGTGTTTCTCTTGTAGAATTGCGTGAGTGCTACATAATATCAG
Organism: Tanacetum coccineum; assembly: GCA_026074375.1. Classification (NCBI taxonomy): domain Eukaryota; kingdom Viridiplantae; phylum Streptophyta; class Magnoliopsida; order Asterales; family Asteraceae; genus Tanacetum; species Tanacetum coccineum. The sequence goes on along the minus strand of BQNB010152202.1, from coordinate 7,245 downwards.
AAACCAGCTAAATTGGTTCACTCTCAATGTGAAAACGTGTAGTTTTTTGTGAGAAAAAGTTGTATTCTGTTTGGAAATAATCCTCATTTACTAAAAGTACCAGCTAATTAGAAGCCTAAATAACATTACAGATGGGGTTTTTATCCTGATAAAACCACATACTAAGAACATGTATTTTACTTATTTTATTTGGGCTATGAAATCTTGTGTTTCCAGGTACGACAATATCTCCTTGGATTGTAACTCTAGATGCTTTAGAACCATTTGCTTGTGATGCTCCAAAACAGGTAAATCTGTCCTTTTAGGAATGAAAGCCAATAGACACTGCAACTTTACTTCTTAGTTTATTGGCCAAAGCCTTTGAATTCTGATTTAGTTATTTACCTCTTATAATGCAGATCCCTCAGCCCTTGCCATATCTTGCAGAAAAGATTTCTAAGAATTATGACATTACTTTGGAGGTATGGACTATATCCCTAACCCTTCTTTGATACTCAAGTGAGCCAATTTATTAACGCTGTCAATTTTCTTCCGTAACATGTGTTACGTTAAAAACTATAAATGATTGGCATGCCTAAACATACGTGTAATCCGGCGTTGCATTAATTAGAATAATGGCTCACTTACTCATAAGCCAATGGATTAATGCCATGTAGGATTACACATATGTTTTGAATGCCAATCTTTAATGTAATATAATTAGCTAAATAGATAATTGGTCGAATGGCTTGAAAGCTGCCTGAAGTGTATAGTATACTTTAAGCACTCGTAATATATTCTTGTAATCAACCACTGCTTTTTTTTTAATTGAAGTTGGACAGTGTTTAGGTCAAACCAACCCGGTCCTGCTTTTTTTTTTACCCTTATTTTTGACTTACCTGACCAGCCCATTTTGTCATCTTGACGGTATGCTTGTGTATTTACAGGCACACTTATTCTTTTGTGGGTTTTCTGTACAATGTCAACTTACTTTCACATGTGTAGGATTTTCTGTTATTGTACCCTTTTTTTATGGTTGAGTCCTCAAAAGATGGGTTTGTGTACCTTCAATGTCACTAGAATGGCTTTAAACTTTATGCTGACTTCGATCAAGGCTGTTTATATGTTCCACACTTCCACACCATTATGTAATTCTGTATGTTATCTAACGATGCCCACTTAGGGGCTACTACTACAATATGAACGATTCCATTTATAAAGTTTCAGCAGGATCAGTTAATCATTTCTAACATCTTCCTCTCTTGGCATTCAGTTGTCATGTTTGAACACTACATTTTTATATATGCTTCTGTCGTCCAATCATAGGTGAAGTTCATATAGATCGAAGAAAATTGTTTGGTTTAATTAGATCTAACTTGTCTATCACTTCTAGGTTCGGATCAAACCAGCAGGGCAAGAAGATTCATTCACTGTCACCAAGAGCAATTTCAACCACTTGTAAGAGAAAGCACACTACTTTAATTTTATCGGTTTGATTACATGTATAAATCTCTAATAAACGAACGCGTCAGCATATCATCAAAAAAGAAGTTCTTGTAAATGCATAGTATAATTTCTATTAACGTTGGCACCATTATTTTTCTTAAAATAATTGTAATGGTCTTTTAACTAGTCGTATGTAGATGAGTTAACCTGTGGAAGTTGTTTACTTAAAAGTCAAAAATTTCATTTGCTCTAGGTACTGGACAATTACTCAACAACTTGCACACCATACTGTGAATGGTTGTAATATGAGGCCCGGAGATCTCTTTGGAACTGGAACAATCAGTGGACCTGTAAGATGTTAGCTTTGTTTATGCTTCTACATATACAGTTTTTATTTTAATATGGCAAACTCTAAGAAATGCAATATACTATACACTTTTTCCTGATATATGTGAAGTACTTCGTTTTGCATGATGATATGTATTAAAAGGTAAAATAGACGTTTAGGTATGCTGAATGAACGGTTAGAAAAAACATTATGTTTCCTTGAATGGTTACAAGTTGTGTATTTTACTAAGAAATGGCTAGTGTGTTGCATTTAATGGTTAAAAAAAGTCCTGCGTATATTGGTTAAAAGTGAATAGTACATTTCAAATTGCAGTTTCCCCTTTTTTCCTAATAGAAGTTCAGGTAAGGGTAGATTCAACAAGCTCATGTCATCTATATCTGCTTGATTTTCACAGGAATCAGAATCTTATGGATGCTTGCTAGAGTTGACATGGAATGGAACAAAAGAGTTATCTCTTGGTAAAACAGCTCGTAAATTTTTGGAAGACGGAGACGAAGTTATTATCAGTGGTTGTTGCAAGGTAATACATGTCTTTACATGTCTTCACTTTGGTGATCATCTTTTTTACTTTAGAAGTTTGAATAAATGATTCTGTGAGCTCTTTCCTGTAGGGGGACGGTTACAATGTTGGATTTGGTACATGCTCCGGGAAGATCATTCCGTCTTTGCCATAAGTACGTGCTTGTATCACCCATCAGTCTAGGTAGGCACTGCACTTTGGTCTTCCTTGCTTGTAGTGTTTGCCATAAGTTACATAAATGGTTCATGTTGCTTTATCAGAATTACAGAATTGGTCTATCATCGCTACCAATTATTGATATGGTCCTTGGAAACACTGTTTAAAGGGTGAGGTACCAATTATGAAAGTAAACATTGTTTTTTGGGACCGTATTTGTAATCAGTATCGGTGAGGGACCAATTGTGTGCAAATTACAGGGACTACTCTAAAGTTTGACATTACATAAACAAGACTAGTTTTCAACTTCAAGATTTTGATCATTTCAAAGTATAACTTGAATACTACTTCACGAGTATAGGATTTTTATAATAGTTAATCAATTTCATTATCAATTTCAAAACCGGAAGTTACAAACTGACTTTCTTGATACTTAATTAAACAGAGAGCCAATGCAAAGTGAAGTAAGGCATTTTATGTCTCATACTGTGAAGCTTGATGACTTACGCGCACTGCAAGTTCACAGAAAAACAAGCTCGCAAGCTTCAAAGTACGAGATCTGTGTGTACTAGTACTGAACTATAAACCATGATATTTCCAATGCTATTTGTGCAATAGAAATTTATCTGATCTCTACATGTATTTACAATGCTATGGGCCAAGTAAATATGTTGAGGATCCAAATATATATTCCTGATCTCTATCTGGGCTAATGGTTCTTAATCATCATCATCACTATCTTGTTGGTTTAGATTAAGATTAATTAACAGAGTAGACAAACCATGATTTGTTTTAGATAAGATATTATGTCAGATATATATATTAACCATGGACAATAATAAATGTTTGTTTTGATATGCACATAGGCTATGGGTGGGTATAGTGTGAACGATGTGTTATTAGATCAGACCTGTACTTGCATGAATGTGGACTAAAATTTTAATCCAATGGGAAGCAAAGAAGAGTTAAATGTAATGGAACTCGTTTTCGCTATTGCTAAATTTTTAAATTTTGGGTTTTTAAGTTCACAAGTTTATGCAGAACATTGTCTGCATGCTCACCGTGCCAATGGGTTGATTGACATGCTAAAGGATGCGTTAGACAGTTATACGGGCGATGTTTAAATAAAAACACAAATATTCGTGAAAAACACAAAAATATATTTATTAAAATAAAAATCTTCTAAAAACTTCCAATAAAATTTCATAAGATAGGGTGACAATGAGTGGCATGAGGTCACTAGGAAGAAATCTAATTCGGTGTTCCAACGATTGAGGTTCCCTTCGAGTGTCAGCAACCGTTATCCCTCAAAGGAGGACCAAACCCAGAAGATCTCCAAATCAGTTTTCGTCACGAATTTTCCGGATCATTTTTCTGCCCGAGATCTTTGGAATGTATGTGTTGCTTATGGTAAGGTTGTTGATGTTTTTATTCCATTCAAGAGATCTAAAGCAGGCAAGAAATTCGCCTTTGTTCGTTTTATTAGGGTGGATAATATGGAACGTTTGCTTGGAAATTTAACTACGATTTGGATTGGTAAATTTCGTTTGCATGCTAATGTTGTGAGGTTCCATAGGGATCCTAAGTCTACTGATTCCCAATCTAAAATCAATGTTCCTCATCCTAATAAGTCTTTCGTGGCTCCTGTTAAAAACATGGGCACTGAAAATAGATCATTTGCATCTGTTTTAAACGTTGGAAATGGTATCTCTAACAAAGCAACATAATCAACTCCAGCTATTGTACTTGATGATGATTGTCTTATCAAAAATGACTTATCTTGTTCCTTAATGGGGAAAATCAAGGATCTTAACGCTATTCCAAATCTTAATGTCATCCTTTCTAATGAAGGCTTTGTGAATGTTAAGGTCTCTCATTTGGGAGGTTTTTGGGTCCTTTTGAACATGGATTCAGTTGAAGCTAAAGAAAAAGTGTGCAAACACGTCGGTGTTGGTTCGTGGTTTAATGGGTTGTGATTTGCAAGTAAATCTATACACGTAATAATAAAATATAATAGAAAATTACCAAACTACCTTTGAGGACAAAGGAAGAAAGGAAAATTCTCACAATTATATATAATAATACGTATATTTACCAGTAAGTGATTACCGGGTCGTATTCCTCGAAGATTTATGAAATTG
>BQNB010152201.1:0-15804 GCA_026074375.1 Tanacetum coccineum | reverse complement strand
TATGCAATCACTCTGAATTTGACATAAATAATTTATCAAGCACTGCTTATTCCATTAAATAAAAAACTCATAAATTAATTATTAGGAAATGTAGAAACACAATCAACCATTATGTTAAAATCGTATCTCAAACAGTCATAAAGAGCAAAATGATAGGAAATAAATAAATATAAATTTAAAAGAAAAAAGATGTAAATTGGGAATAACCTGAATAAGAGAAATTAATTGAAGAAATGGTGTTGGTTAATTGAGAAATTACGGTAGTGAGGAGAATGGCTGTGATGAAGAAGCCGGTTAGGATTAGGGGATGTTTGGTAAGGGAGATGTTAGGAATAATGTTTTCTAAACTTAGTACCGACAGTACAAATAGTTAGTACCGACAGTTATACTTAGTACCGACAGTACAAAGTAGTTAGTACTGTTAGTTAGTTAGTACCGTTAGTAGTAAATTAGTTAGTACTGATGACAAGATATTTAAAAGATATTTTAAAGATATTTTTGAGATATTTGTCAGAAAGATATGTAAGCCTTTTAGGGTTATCCTTATGATATAAAAGGAACCCTAGGCATAGTTAGCACATATAGTTCAACACAAGAATATACAGAATATACAATATCATAGTTAGCAATTTGTAATTCTCAAGAACACTTTAATAAAGTTGTTATTCAGTTGTTCATTGTTCTTCTTAGTACTTGTGTTAAGATTCCGCATTAACATATAGTATTAATAATCATTGTTTCTACATAGTCAGTTGTATTTATACATCTTGGCTATCATCCTTTATTGGTTGCAAAGATCCATTCAGTAAAACAAGGAACCACAGATGGCTTGACCAAACAGTAGCTTTTCTTTTCTTTTGAATTTTTCTCAAATTTGTATCACAGTTTAAAACAGCTTATAGAGTGACTTAAATTTAGCTTAAAAGTGAGCTTAAAATAAACAAGAACTTGGCAACAATGTGAAACTTAAACCTTAATTTTCATTAAAAATCACAAGTACATAAAAGCTAGTTTAAAACATAGAAAACTAAAACTGAACTTAAAAAAAACTACATACATTGCCTCAAGGGCATACAAAAGACTTATATAGAAAAGCTAAGCTAGGGTTTCACTTCCGTCTTCACTTCTGTGTGTGCTTCCTTGTAGACACACAAACAGTCTTGTGTGCTTGTTGTGAGAGTGTAGAAAACACAAAGCAATCCTAGCCCTTGGATTGTCTTGGTGCCCACTCAAAATCGTCACAGCCATTGATTTAAATGGTGGGTTTTTGGATTGCCAGCTTGGCATACCCATGTGGGGGGTGAGGTTTGTTATGGTGATGGTTTTGGAGTGTTGTGGGGAGTCAACGAGGTGGAAAATGACAGGTTTGGGGGTTTATGCGATTTGGAGGGAAAGCTTGTAGAAGATGTATAGTATTTCAATTTCCAGGTGTGGGTTTGGGGCTTTGACACAATTGGTCCCTCAAGGTATAAGTGGTTATTGCATTTTAAGTCCAAGTGGTTGTTAAAGTTTGGGGTGTTGGTAGAAAATACCCCCTGTGGTTATATAAGTCTTTGCATCCATGGTCCTTTTGAGTTATAGGTTTAGAGCCTTGGCAGAAATGGCCCTTGTGGTTAATACTTTGGTGGATTGGCAGTTTTAGCCCTTGCATTCATTTTCTTTATAATCCTCTTTTCCTTTATAAAATAAGTTTAGGGACTTGGCAATTTCAGTCCCTAAACTTATTTTTCTTCACTTGTAGCCTTGGGTTTGACTTTAGATTTGTCGGGGTTGACTTTGGTTGACTTTTTCAGACTTGGGCTTTGTCTTGACTTTGTCTTTTCCACGCTTTTCCATTCCGTGTCCGGTTTTGTCATTTTGGCTTCGTTTTTTTGTCCTTTTCTTAGATATCCGTTCCTACACAACATAATTAGCAAAACAAGCATATTTTTGGCATTTTAAGTCCGTTTTTGGTTATTTTAACTTGTTTTTAAAGGTAAAAGGTGTGTGTAATTAAACACATACCAGTTATACATTAGACGTTCAACGGATAAGTCGATATGGTATGGTTAATTTTGTAAACACTCGTATAAATTGCAACATTTATTGATTTAGGGAAAAACGTTGAGTTTTGTAAAAATAGGAAACGTTGTATAAACAAATAGGTCATGCCAGAATTTATAGAAATTTCTATACTTGGTATTTTTCGTTAAAACTTTTATTATCTTGAAAACCCGATAAAAATGATTAAGTTATATAGTTTATAAGAGTATTAAATTGTAATTTCACAATAACCCGACAAACAAACGAAAACTATACTTTTACTAACGAGACAACTAGTTTAGTTAAAACGCGTAACGAAATACTAAATTATAAAATATTATTTTATAATTCTCGACTAATAGATAAAATAATAAGTTTTGTAAAAACTTTAAAAACGTCATTTATTAAATTCGTAACTTTAAAACGTGCGTTTACTTCTAAATGAGAACTCTTTATTAATTTAATTGGTGATTTTCAAACACGGGTCAAATTATTTTGTTCTAATTATTTTTCTCACGTTTCTTATATAATACTTGTAAAGTATTATATATTGCGACTTATTCTTTTGGTTGTTTGTCTTTATTATATAATTCACCATATGAATTATATAATTGTTTCTTTTTCATATGTAATATATACGGAATATATTACATACTTTGCGTTTGCTTTTCGATTTATTTTATTTAACCAACCACCAAACTCTTACAACTTGTAATCCAAATCCCTTATCAACGTGTCGCGTTGATGTACTCATCCATCGGAAAACCCCAATTCATCATCCTAAGCTAGTGGGACTTAGCCGTTAAGTTAAGCTGCATCTTCTTGGTCGAGCCGTTCCGTTTTCCGTTTGTGCTGTGCTTATTATTTGCATTTCTGCTAATTGTTCTGCAACATCAAGGTGAGTTCATAGCCCCACGTTTTACTACTTTTACTTTACTATTTTGGGGTGAGAACATGCTCGTTTACAAACTTATTTACTCTAATGATTTCAAACTCTTATAAATGTTCGTTTGCAAACTTGGTTACATGATTGATATCATACTTTGTTTTACTTATGGATGCAATTACTTAAAGCCTTTCTTTTGGAAATACATTGGTTGATTTTACTATGGACACAAGTATCTTGATCTACTTTCCCTGTTACGTGTTGCCTAAGTTACGAATAGACCACTAATGCCCGAACTATCATGAACCGTTAATTTCTTAACCGACCGTACTGGTTAAGTAAGCGTGAGTGTTATAAATAGATCTATTGGGACTAATTATCCCTATCCGGGTAAGTAGCGCTTACTAGTTTCGGAGGTCCGAACAAACGGATATATACCATGTCGGATTGTCAATAGGTGATCTTGGTCAGATACCTTTAGGGCGAGGAATTCTATTTGGCATATAAAATGCTTCCTTTTAAATTGAGCTTCGGTGTCATGAGCTTAGCGCAACAGTAAATATTTTTATGTGAAGTTGTATTTGTTATAACTGTCACATGTGTTCTATAACTTGTGGTCCACACTGCTTTTGTTGAACGTTTCAAATTGTTAAATGCTTTTCATAATACTTTGAGTGAAGCTGTATTCACTAAACGTTTTTTATCCTCATAAATGTTTTACTTAAACCTATGAATTCACTCAACTTTATGTTGACCGTTTTTAGCATGTTTTTCTCAGGTGATTAGCTTTGGACTTCCTGACGTGCTATGTGGAGTCTACGTGCAATATGATACCATTATCAAGATTTTATTCATTATTCATACTCGTTGACTTTTCAAAACTTAATTATGCTTCCGCTACATTTTACTTACGCTTCCGCAAATGTTTAATCTCTTTTAAATCTTGTAAAACTTATCTATTTTTAAAACAATGCAACGAGTTATGATTTTCAAAAAAGTCCATTTAGTGGTCGGTTCTCTTGTGCCTTATGTATTGAAATATTATGACGTCACGGCCCCGGGACTGTATTTCTGTCCAGGCCCACGTCTGGAAGGTGTGACGTTTTGCAGGTTTTATATATAGATTACAACTTTCTTATGTGTTGTAAAGTTTTGTTTTCAAAAAATACTTTAAATTTTTGTGTTGTACTGTACCTGGGCGTTTTGACGCCGGTCAGGATATACCTTGTCGTCATCAAAGGAGTCGTGGTGATGGCGTCGCGGGTAAAATCGTGACGCCGATCTACACGCTCTGTGAAAAATCATTATTCGTTTTTGATGAATAAAAATTTCTGCACTCATTCTTATATTTATTTTCCTTACAAATGTTGAATAAAACCTGAGAATTAACTATTCAATCATATGACTCGAAATTCTGACGCGAATTAATCTAAAAAAACATTTTATTTCAAATTGTTTGAATTTTGGTTCTAGAAACAGGATTAGATTCCCATATACGTATTTTTCGTTGCAAAAATACCTTTGATTGCAAATAAGGACGAAGTTACAATAAACAAACTAAGCATGAGTATAAACTAATTTCAAACATAATAAAACAAAACGATAAAGAATTTAAAATTTACAAGACGCTCCTAAATATGCGGGAAAAGTAATATTGGATTACCTCTCAAAAAGCGCTGTTTTTGTCTCGAGTCAAAAGCCTGACCTCTACTTATTTAAAAGATAAAGGGGGAGGGGGGAAAAAAAGGGTTTCCCCCTACACTGAGTTTAAGTGCGGGTGATATGTTAATATGGTACACACAAATTGTTGTGAGGAGGGGTCACATGCTGAAAAAATTGGTTGTATGAATTTTATGCACCAATTGGTGTGTCTCTTTATGCCTAACCTTCGTTACTTCCTTTTGGCCCTATTGGGTTTTAATTAAAGTCATCTTTCCTAGAAAAGAAAAATTTCTTAGATTCTAATTCCAAATCATCTTCTATCATCTCCAATTTTGAAAAATCAACACCTAAGGATCCTCTATGTCCTAATAAACCTGGTTTAAATCCATAATGTTTCTTAAGATCATCAATGCACGGGTGGTAATAGCAATACATATCCTAAGGGTGGAAAGTCGCCACGTGAGGTGAAGGTGGTGTATTAAAGGTTAAGCTATCTACTTCCTTCATCCTAAAACTATCCGGACTATATGGTTTGATGGGTGGTTCGGGGCCTCTTTCTTATCCTAGACTTACATCTAAAGATGGATAATTTGATAAGGGATTTGGTTGAGGCTCAGGCCTCATCAAACTAGAAATCTCCACCCATTATACTTAGAGGAGTGTTTGTGTATCTTAACATTTTCAAGCCTACCTTCACCTTCTAGTTTTGTTTCGTTCAAAGGTTTTACCTCTATCGGGGTCCCTAAAGTATTTTCTACTTCTTTCTGGTAAGTCACGGGTGGTGTGTATTCCTCAAATGATGGTAGGGTTTGTGTGGTACTCTCAGGGCTTGTAACTCCTACCTCATTATCCATCGTACTTAGGTAATCTACATGCTCATTCACATAATACTTAACCATGCCATACCCTTGGTAATCTTGTACCCTAAACCATACATCCCCAACTATTTGAGCATTTGGATTTGCTATTGTTTCATCAAAAATAGCGCTTGTTGGGTTGCTACATTTTTTATCATATTGGACACAATCCTCTATGGCATACCATGCTCATATATCACTAAACTTCCTAAGATCCCCTTATGCTGTCAAATTGATGATATGCCAGGATAATGAGTCGAGATGTTTAAGAAAGATTTCAATTAGGTCCCATATACTAAGGCCATGATTCGGGACTTTTCGGATTACGTTTTTGAAACGAGTCCATGAATCGTAAAGAGATTCATCTTGATGTTGTTGGAACACCAAGAGTTGATTACGAAAGAATACATCAAACCTACCTACACTAGAATAACCATACCTATTCATTATAATTTACAAATTTACAAATGTTATGAACAAAGGGCACAAAGAAAAAGATAGACTACAAGAAAGCTAATATACGGAAATTAAAGTCTCACTTGAAAGGATTCAAACGAGTAGAACTAAGTTAAACTATGATCAAAACCTAACTATTCCCCACGCATCGGCGCCAAAAACTTGATGCAGTTGTCGTAAAGGACTTCTACAAGAAGTTTTACAACTCCCTACGCAGAGTACCTAACCGTTGTAGTAGTAGTATAGGCAAGAATCGGGGGTTGTTATCGTTCTTTAGGGGAATAGGTTGGGAAGGCTTGATCATGGTCTAACATAATTCTAAGGGTTGAGAGAAGATTATTTTTGTATTTTTATGTTTATAGGAAAGCAGGTATATTAATTTCATTTTGTTTAAGAGGTTTGGTTGGTGTTAGCTAATTAAACAAAAAATAATAAAATCTACACTAATGATGATAACAAATATAATAAAAGTTTGTGTTCCATTTTAAATTCATGCATTTACTCACTAGATTGCTTCTCTTAGTGTTGTTGCTTTGTCACAAGTGTTGATGAATCTATCGTAAATTATTTCTAAGTCATGAAAACGAATTACACAAAACCATCGTTTATTTAATATTCGTTGAGGCAAACACAAAGTAAGGTATTTGAACGACTATTACTCGGTCCCCCACGGAGTATTTTAAATGCATGTGAATATATTTAGAGTGGATCAAACCATATTATGGGGCAAGGTGGTATGAAGGAGTGTTACCCGAATGGTAATCATGTTACACAATTATGTTTTCCTAGACATATCAACAGCGTTACAGGACAAAAAGATGGGTTTCTAACCTAAAATGCATATTCTTCACAAGAAGCAACATCTACTAAGATTAAATTCTTAAGTTTCAATCAATCATAAATAAACACAATAGAAAGGTTTAGCCAAGATGTTAAAGAGAAGCAAGCAAACAGATTAAGAATCACACAACAAGACATATTGAATGATTAAGATAGTCTTACTTGATTAAAACATGAATTGAAGGAAGTACAATAGGGTTTTGATCCCCTAAAATCGTCCCTAACAGCTGCTAAACGAACTAGGGTTCGTCCTTTTCTTTTACTCTAAAGTCACACCCTTAAAACCCTAAAACGGATTTGTATATATAGATAAATCGCTGCGACGGCGTCGCGTTTTAATCATGACGCCGTCGTGAAAGAGAATATTCTAGATCTTGGGCTGGGTCGTGCGAGCTGACGCCGTCATGAAAGGTTGTGACGCCGTCATGAAGTGGGTTGTGACGGCGTCGTGTAGAGTTGGTGACGCCGTCTCCAGCCGCTGTGAGCACAAATCTTCAAGAGTCTTGGTGTTGGTCCGTAGTCTTGTCCGTTTCTTCTCCAAATGAGCCCAAGTCACGTGTATTTCCTCCAAATGCATTCCAAATGCTAAATACCTGAAAAAGAACGATTAAGTACCTATTTTGGGCATATATGCACAATTTAGGGGGTTAAACGACCCTGAAAAAGTGTATAAAATGACACCTCGTCAATGTTGCTCAACCAAATAGGTTCGTTGATCCTAATCATCCAAAAAAAGTCTACCGTCTAAAGAAAGCTCTATATGGATTTAAGCAAGCTCCAAGAGCCTGGTATGATGAACTCTCAAATTTCCTGATGTCTAAATGTTTTACTAAAGGTAGTATTGACCCAACTCTATTTACGATAATGATTACTAAGTGAGGACATTTCTTTATGCCAAATTTACGTAGATGACATAATCTTTTGGGTCTTACAAACCCTAATTTTTCTAAAAAAGTTTGAAAAAACTAATGAAAGTATATTTGAGATGATTCTTAATGAGAAATGAAATTCTTTTTAGGACTTCAGGGTTCCACCAAAATCCCACACGGAGGTATCTTTATTAACCAGGCCAAGTACGCTTTAGAAATACTCAAAAAGCATGGTATGGATAAACGTGATACCATTGGTACACCATTAGCTACTAAACCTAAACTGGATGCAGACTTGAGTGGAAAAACCATTGACCAAACAAACTACTGTAGTATGATCGGGTCACTCATGTATCTAACATCTAGTAGACTAGACTTAGTACAAGCAATATGTTACTGTACACGTTATCAAGCAAGACCAACAGAAAAGCACCTCAAAGAGGTTAAAAGGATCTTCTGATACCTAAAGGGAACCATCAATATGGGACTCTAGTATTCGAAGGATTCTACGCCGGATGTATTGATACACGTAAAAGTACTTCTGGAGGAATACAGACTCTAGGTGCTAAGCTAGTCAGCTGGATGTTAAAGAAGCAGGACTACACTGCAATGTCATCAGCATAAGCTAAGTACGTGGTGTTATCTGCGAGTTGTGCTCAAGTAATGTGGATGAGGACACATCTTAAGGATTATGGCTTCAACTACAACAAAATACCGTTGTACTGCGACTCTCAGTCAGCCATAGCAATATCATGCAACTCCGTGCAACACTCCCGTACCAAGCACATCAATGTCCGCTACCATTTCATAATGGAACAGGTTGAACGTGGTATAATTGAATTGCACTTTGTCAGAACTGGATACCAACTAGCTGACATGTTTACTAAAACCCTTACCAAAGAAAGGTTTCAGTATCTCGTCAGACGAATTGGTATGGGATGTTTGACTCCAGCAGAACTAGAGGTTCTGGCAAATGAGATTGCTTGATATTTCATCAAACATCGAACTTTAAATATTTTTGAGAAAAATAAAATACAAAAATATAAAACCTATAAAACCAAATACAAAAATAGAAAATATCAAAAAAAAGAAAATACAAATCAGAATAAAATCATAATCTTCAAAAAAAGAATACTTCTCGTCATGTCTCTTTGGAATTGATAACATTTTCGTGCCTAGAATTGTCGATTTAATTATTGGCACGGGTGTGTAAATGAAATTCAAGCAGAGTTTAAACGTTTCAAAAATGGGTCAATTTCTTATTCTTTCTTTATGGCCTTATGTGCAAATCGTACATATACCCGGACTTCAAAATAAGGAAAGTTCATCTATTAACATAATCTATCCACTGACAACAGGAAACTCAAATTTCTCGGTATTGAGCATGTTCTATAAGACATTCAAAGTTTTATGCTCAAAAAAAGGAAAGTGTACGCATAAGTGCGCTTATCCTTAGCATTAGAAGAGAAGTCTTCTAACTTGTGGTTTCTCAAAAAGTTAAACACAGTTTTTCCAAGGAATGTATTCAATGACATTCATAAAATCTTTCAAAAATTTGTGTGTTCTACCCTCTATCACCTCATAAAAAGCTTTTAATTAAAGAGACTATATTATAATTGGATCTATTTTTAAGGGGGAGTTTTTTGAAAATCAAAGTTTTAATGCTTTTTGGATACATCATCCCACGGCAATTCTTATGTATTCAAAACATTATAAAAAGCCTTAATAACAACTCATTCATGATAATGACAACTCAATAGAATGTTTGTTATAAGATGATTCAATGGCTGAGCACAATTTTTTAAGAATTCTTCAATGGCATTTCATAATCTTTCAAAATTGTATGCTAAACACCGTCTCAACCTCAATTTTATATTCATTACAACTTGGTATCATTTCTTTTGGTGTCAAACATATGTAAAATTGAAGGGGAGCAAGAAGAAAAAGTTCCACATATTTCCTGCCTGTAACATTTTCTCCCCACATGAATTTGCATCACCAAATTTTAATCCACTTGGGTATTTTAAAAAACTAAGTGTAATTAGGTATTTATAATAAGGGTGAACTGTAATTAATAATGGGTTTAGAAAAATAATAAAAGTGATATATAAGATCAAGGGAAAAGTTTTTTATAATCTTACCCACATGTGACTCGAAACCAATTGTTGTTATCGATGCATGTTTGGAATAAGGGAGTTTCTAATAAGAATGAATCTATTCTAAGTGTTTAATCGTTTTAATATTCTATCAACACTTTGATTTGATTTTTCAAGGTTTTATGGTTAACGATTCTTATACCCAGAACATTCTTTAATTTACACTACGAGTACTTAATGGCATTAGGGTGGTTAGGTTAGGTATTAGTCCTATGATCCAACCAGAACCGGAGGGATCTACCCAAGGACAATCCATAGTTAGTAATAGCAGTTCTTAGGTATGATTTGGAGATGAATGAGAATAAGGGAATAATGCAGACTGAGACCTGAGTTAACACTGGAACAATCACAACAAGGTGTTAGTAATGACGTCTTGGTAAGAATTGAAGGGGTTGAAGAATTAAAAAGAAATGTATGGATAAAGGGTGAAAAGAAAGAAGCCCTCCACACAACTTAGGCAGAAACCGGGTCAATACATATGCTATCGGTTTTCACAAAGATGAATTCTGGTATTGAAGACAAGACATCATGGACCCGAGATGCTCTGCATACACCCTTCCAGCATATCGAGTTTCTTAAAAGAAACTTGGTCTCATTTGTCACGGAGATAAACACGAACTTTATTTGACTTTCTCCTCCGAGTTAGTTTGATATTTGAAAAGGTGGCAGTCTGCTCCAGCTTAGATTACTAAAACCAAAATGCCACAAATTTAGTCTTGAGCCATGAGATCAATAAAAATAAATCTTCATAGGGGACACATTTCTTGACAAAACACCTGTCGAAACACCATTAAGTCACAATCTGGTTAACCAGAGTCCTTGCATTATCTTTATGATTACGCTAGAAACATTTTCCGAGGGATACTCTTTTGATTCATAGTGACGGAATGGAAATTCCTTCTGGTGTCAACACAAACAGCAATGCGGTAGGTGACTTGCGAGTTCTATATGAATCATAAGCTTGATGTCAACTGGATATCGATTTTGTCCTGTAATATGAATTGACGACTCAAATCAAAAAGATAGAATATCTGATTCAATCCTTATCGTGTTGTCTGCTTTGAAGGGAGAGTTCGTTAATGAGAAACAAGCAAGTACGGTGAATCTAATGCATCTGTGTTAGAGGATCTAACACTTTGAGTTGGAAACCATGTCAAGGAGATTCTTCTTAAATTGAAATCATACCCAATTAAGGTTACAATATTTATACTGTATAAAAACGGTCTTACGGAACGGAGGTTTAACGTACTGAACTTGACGAATGGAAAAGGCCATATTCTTCCCATATTTGTTCATTACTTACCATTTTAAAAATTCAGATTTAGCGACGGGTTACAACCTCATTCAGCAGGAGTTCGGATTTCATTACCACATGCTCATGCTCAAACTACAAAGACATACTATAAGCATCAAGATTCAAGAATCAAGAAAGCTCAAGAATTAAATACAAAGACTTCCGCAAACTCTGATATTCAAGATCTTCCTAAAGATATCAAGATTATCAAGACAAAGATTGTTAGCCTTAGAAGAATTCTCTGTGAGATTGTTAGCCTTGATGAAGAAGAGGAGTTTACAAGCTTTCAAGATGATGAAAGTATGAGCATGTTGGTCAAGACACAAGATCGCAAGATGGCAAAGACGATAAAGACAAACAAGGAAAAGATTTAAAGATCTCGCATTAACAAGACAAAGTTAAAAGACAATGACAAAGGCTCAAGATCACAGCTCACACAGCATGAAGGGACAAGCCTACAACAAGATAAAGACCAAGAACAAGACTCAAGAAATCAAACGACAAACCAATCTCAACAAGTCTAAGGATGCTTGAATCAAGATCTCACCTCAAGGGATTCAAAGACCTTACATTGGGGGAGATTGTTAGCCTCAAAATATCAAGTCTAACCATGGACAGCTCGGAATGTATTCAGATAACCCATGTTTAGGGGGAGATTGTTGGGCTCAAGATATTGAGTCAGATACGGAGCTCGGTCTCTGGACATTGGAGCTCTGTCTTTTATTATTTATTTGTTGTAAAAGGTGAAAAGGGATATTGGGCCTCGTTGTTAATCTAATATTGTACGTGTATTGGGCTAAAGCCAAATAAAGTAATCCTGAGCCCAACCCACATTACTTACAACACACGGCCAAAAGCCTTAGGGTATTAAATACCCCTTTTCCCACAATGGAAATTATGGTTGGTTGTTCATTTGGTTGTAAATAAGCACATATTGGGTTCAATTACACCTTCCTTTCTCTCTCCTAGCTTTCTCTTTTCTAAATTCCCTCTTTTTCTTCTCATTCTTCTTCCTTTATTTTTAGTTATTCGGACTATGGTGAAGTGAGATATTTTTGGTTTTCTACAGAGGGGCATTTAAACGGTGAAAGTGAGTATTTCACTAAGTGCATATGCTTCACATATGAAGTTTTTTGTAGAAAAACCTGATTTTTTAAGCGTCCGGATCCAGTGTTGTTCTAAAAATACCTTTTTTGCATCCCGCTCCAGTGTTGTTAGTTAATAAGGCATATAGGCCCAACTCATTTGTTTAGACTCATTTACTAGTTAGGGTTAGGTTCAGGGTTGTCTATTTAATATCTTGTAATGTTATTTTATTTAGTTGAATCTGAATAATATATTGTTCATTTTTCCTCTTTGATTTCTACATGGTATCAGAGCTAGATTTTGTTTAGCCATAAAGATAAAAACGAGAAATAAAAAGAAAAAGAAAAGTTCGACTTTCATGGTTTGATTTGTTCGTTTGATCCCATCAAATTATTATAATCAGTTTTGGTGGGGCTACATGGTATTAGTCTAATTGTGGTTAGATTGTTTTGGGCTACATGGTATTATTAATTAAACAATTTCTAAACAATACATTTATTGGGGGATCCGACCCACCCAATAAATGGGTTGCATTAAATTTTTTTGACCAGGCAATTAATAAAGGGTTGTTTTTTTTTTTTTTTTTTTTTTTTTTTTTCTCAAAAAATTTTTAAAATAAAATTTTCCTTTTTTTTTTCTCGGAATACCCTCTCGCACTGTTGGAGTCGTCGGTCTGTTTTTTTATGAATAAAACTTTAAGTTTCCTCAAACCTCGCGCTCCGCTAATCGTCCCACAACGGCGCGCGGTCGCCAGTTTTTTTCTTCCTTTTTTTTTCAAAAAATTTCTAAAATAAAATTTTCCTTTTTTTACTCGGAATACCCTCTCGCACTGTTTGAGTCGTCGGTTTGTTTTTTTATGAATAAAACTTTAAGTTTCCTCAAACTTCGCACTCCGCTAATCGTCCCGCAGCGGCGCGCGGGTATAGCTACTTGTCCCCTCTCAAACACAGGTTTTGTATTATTATTATTTTTTTTATTTTTTGCTATTACATTTACTATTATTATCAAGTTATCTTCTTCTCCAAAAGTTTTGTTGTTGTTGCAGGATCGATCTAATTTTCCTTTTACTTTCATTTTTTTACCCTCACCTATGATTTGTTTTTTGTTTTTTTTCAGGTTTCACATATTGAAGGAAGATGATGGCCACCCTTAAAGGGGAGTTTTGTACCTGGCCTTTTGCATTTAGTGTGCATTAAATGCACCGGGTTGACCGGGGTGCATTTAATACGCCGGGTCAACCCTACCCGGTCCGATCGGTTTTTTTTTTTTAAAAATTTTTTTTTTTGTTTTTTTAAATACTCTCTCGCACTTTTTTAGTCATCGGTCTGTATTTTTAATTATTTTTTTTAAATTGTTTTGTTGCTTTTTTTTTCAAAATATTAACTCGCACTTTTTGAGTTATCGGTATTGTCGGGTCGACCCGACCCGGACCGCCCCAACCCGTTCCTTTTTTTATCTACGAAATAGCCCCTCAAATATTTACGAAATACCCCCTCGCACTATGTGTTAAATTACGAAAACTAACCTCATTTTAATTTTTTTTATATAAAATACTCATTCCCCCACTAGCGGTCGACCGTTAGTTTCCTTTTTTATGGTTGTTTTCAACATATACATGTTTGTGAATCTTTTATTAAGGTTTTGGATGTCTTTAATTTTGTGTGTGTGTTTTTAAGGTTTTGAATTTGTTGAGATAGTTAAGTTCTTTGTCATTGTTTTTTTCAATAAAAGCATAATTATTATATACTATATACAAAAGGCAGACGCCCCGGCATTTAATGCTTTGACCCGACCCGTCCTTTTTTGGGCTTTTTTTTTTTTTTTTCTTTCTTTACATTGACTTTTTTTTAACCTTTTTTTTTCTCAAAAACTTTTTAAAATAAAACTTTACTTTTTTTTTTCTCGGAATACCCTCTCGCGCTGTTTGAGTCATCGGTCTGTTTTTTTATGAATAAACCTTTAAGTTTCCTCAAACCTCGCGCTCCGCTAATTGTCCCGTTTTTTTTTTCTAAAAAAATTTTTAAAATAAAATTTTCCTTATTTTTTTCTCGAAATACCCTCTCGCACTGTCGGAGCCATCGGTCTGTTTTTTTATGAATATTTTTTTCTTAACAGTTAGTTTTTTTTTTACCATTTTATTTTCCTTTTTTTTCCTCAAAAGGTTTTTAAAATTAAACTTTTTTTCTCAAAAAAATTTTAAAATAAAATTTTCCTTTTTTTTTTCTCGGAATACCCTCTCGCACTCTTTTAGTCATCGGTCTGTTTTTTTATGAATAAAACTTTAAGTTTCCTCAAACCTCGCGCTCCGCTAATCGTCCCGCAACGGCGCGCGGTCGCCAGTTTTTTTTCCCTTTTTTTTCCAAAAAATTTCTAAATTTTTTTTTCCTTTTTTCCCCTCGGAATACCCTCTCGCATGCATTAAATGGCCTTTTGCATTTAGTGTGCATTAAATGCACCGGGTTGACCGGGTGCATTTAATACGCCGGGTCAACCCTACCCGGTCCGATCGGTTTTTTTTTTAGAAAAAAAAAATTGTTTTGTTTTTTAAATACTCTCGCACTTTTTGAGTCATCGGTCTGTTTTTTTATGAATAAAAATAGAACTAACCACGCGCTTCAGGTGCATTAAGTTGCATTAAATGCACCGGGTTGACCCGACCCGGTCCGAACATTTTTAAATTTTTTAATTTTTTGTTTTTTTGCTTTCTTTTCCAAAATATTCACTCGCATTTTTTCAGTTATCGGTATTGTCGGGTCGACCCGACCCGCGCGGTCTTTTTTTTTATGAATAAAACTTTAAGTTTTCTCAAACCTCGCGCTCCGCTAATCGTCCTGCAACGGCGCGCGGTCGCCAGTTTTTTTTCCCTTTTTTTTCAAAAAATTTCTAAAATAATTTTTTTTTTCCTCGGAATACCCTCTCGCATGCATTAAATGGCCTTTTGCATTTAGTGTCCATTAAATGCACCGGGTTGACCGGGGTGCATTTAATACGCCGGGTCAACCCTACCCGGTCCGATCGGTTTTTTTTAAGAAAAAAAAAATGTTTTGTTTTTAAATACTCTCTCGCACTTTTTGAGTCATCGGTCTGTTTTTTTATGAATAACAATAGAACTAACCACGCGCTTCAGGTGCATTAAGTTGCATTAAATGCACCGGGTTGACCCGACCCGGTCCGAACATTTTTAAAAAAAAATTTTAATTGTTTTTTTGCTTTTTTTTCAAAATATTCACTCGCACTTTTTGAGTTATCGGTATTGTCGGGTCGACCCGACCCGGTCCGCCCCGACCCGTTCCTTTTTTTATTGACGAAATAGCCCCTCAAATATTTACGAAATACCCCTTCGCATTATGTGTTAAATTACGAAAACTACCCTCATTTTAATTTTTTTTTTATAAAATACCCCTTTCCCCATTAGCGGTCGATCATTAGTTTTTTTTTAGAATGCACCAAAACAGTGCTTGAAATCGTTCGTTACTTAACGACCGTTAATTTTTTATTTTTTTATAAAAATATACCTTCTAACACGTCCAACCGAAAACACCGGCTGCCAAACATCCCGCAGTGAAGCGCGGGTGAACTATATAATTAAAGAGGAAGATTCCCCCGAGGCATGCTATAAATGCTTTTGGTCCGACCCGTGTTTTTAATGAACTTTTTTTTATTATTAAACTGATCC
>BQNB010152200.1:0-14817 GCA_026074375.1 Tanacetum coccineum | reverse complement strand
ATATATGTGCACTTGTTTACTAACTTTGTTTTGTAGCACACTTTCGTAGCTCGATTCCTTGGTGCCCCGAGGGGGAGCATTTTCAAATGTCAAAGTCGTTACATTTGCAACAGTTAACACATCTACACATTTCTTGATATGTGTATTCCACCCCTGTGATATTTCCCCTATATATTTTTTTCACGAAACTAACCCTTGATGTAGGTTAAGAGTTTGTAATATAATTTGATCCATGGATCCGCTAGAGTCAATATACAAGGGATGCAATCATCATACGAGTAAAATGAGCTAGGGGAAGCTCGAGTGCCTCAAAGTAGATTGCTTGGGATGATTAAACGGGGTTGATAGAAGCAAGACTTCATTGGGGATGATGCAAGCTCGCCTTTTTGTTTCAAGAATGGAGTGTAGTAAAAGGGGGAGAGGAGTCTCGCCTATTGGAATTAATGACTTGGAGTGTCCACCTTTTTGTTTCGACAAAAGGGGGAGAAGAAGTGTAAACGAGTAACTTTAATATTTTACTATGATTTATGGTTTACATATTTGGCATCATCAAAAGGGGGAGATTGTTGCGATATTTAATCTATACATTCTCTTTATGTTTTGGTGATGATAATCATGTAACTTGTAAAACATTACGTAAAATATGCAAAGTTACTCGTATACATAAATCATCAACACAAACATTCATCAACTCTTCTCGACGTCCTGATACTCCTACAAATATGGACTTCGCTAATTGGATCGGGCCAAGCAAACGTGCTAGCCCATTAAGGCCCAATAGAGTTCGGCTCATCAAGGCCCAATCAAAGCTTCTAAAAGATGAAGGGAAACTAGTGAATTCAAATTTGAATTTGCTTCTAGAAGATAGAGGGAAAACTAGTGATGCATGCTTTTATCTAAACACATTGTTATCCAAACACCCTTTTATCCATTGAACAAAAGAGACCTCTATAAGTTAAGACTTCCCTATAAAAGCCTAAGGCTTCTCCTCCCCTCCTCCTAGAGAGTAAGCCACGAAATTTTACACACATATACATAGAGTTTCTTTCATCATCTTTAATCATGGTTCTAGCATAATGCATGGATCATGGTTACACTCTATGTTAGTTCCACTAGTACCAAGGGGTATGTAGTGATGTATAAGATGTCTCTACATGAAAGTTATCACCTTTGTTTACTTACTTATCATGTAGTAGATCAGGTCACATAGAAGTGATTATTTTTTATCACTTGTATGTAAAATGGTAGATTGTGTTGTATGTTGTAATTCATTTATATCTTTGTGATTTGTGTAATAGTTAAATCGGGTGAATCATGTTAGTGTTTAGGTGAAGTGAATTCTTGTAAGGGTGGTTAGTATTTTAGGCCTCAAAATACAAGTGTGTTGTATATTGGTTCTAGCTAAGATTAGGACTCGACATTTGGCTTAGTGTCGGAAATTGGTGTAAGCTACGTGTGGTGGATCGGTTCTAGCGAAGATTAGAACTTGACATTTGGATTAGTGTCAGATATTGGTATAAGCTACTTGTGTATGGTTTTCTTCGCCTAAAGGGAGCTTGTTGACTAGTGAAGTAACTCTCGAGTCAGATACTCAGGGAGTGGAGTAGGGCGAAGAGGAACTTCGTAACCGAGCCACTATAAATCATCGTGTCCGGTTTGCATTTCTTTTTACTTATCTCTTTACATTTTTATTTACTTTATCGCCTTACATTTATATTTGCATTATATCTATATGTGTACGAACTGTTGCTTATATTGTTTGGATGATAATTGTGTCATGGATAGAAGTTAATATAGTGATTGTGTTATATATGAATGGATGATAATGATGTGAGCATTGTGTTTTGATTTGTATTGTTGTGATATGATTTGATAAAATATGTATAGTTGGTATACAAATAATATGAGCACTCTCCATATTATATCATGCTTGATCGGTAATTTGATACGAAACAATTTAAGTTTTTAAAAGGAAAACATATTCACCCCTCCCCCTACGATTTTTACACTATGTTCACAAGCTCCTTATCCAGTGGAGAAACCTTACACGTCGCTTACACTTTATCCGGTGCAAATCTAAATACCGGGTTCTAGTTCGAGGTAGAACCAACCTAACATCACTTACAAATTTTCTGATAGAAAGCTAACTATCGTGTTTTAGTTCGAGGTAGAACCAACCTAAACACTATCCAATCTTTACAAGGGTGTATGGTTTGTGATACAATGTATGTATAGGAATATGATGTAAAATAATCAACAAAATAATCTTGGTATGATGATGAAGACTAGCAACAAGTAGCTTGTAACTTGAATGTCTTGTATGCCAAAGTAGTGATCTTCTCTTCAACAAGGAAGTTAACAAATCACTAAAACAAGTATGTAAATGATTAAAGAATTGATGTTAGAATGATGAGACTGATATGAGAAGAATGTATGTAAAGGGATGATCAAAATGGTGAGAATTAGCATTCTATTTATAGGCAAAAAGATGTATGATCCCACGGATCTGACGGACCCCTTTAGAAGGGATTCGTCCAGAGTAAACAAAGGGATCCACCGGATTGTATAAAAGTCAATCAAGTATTTTGTCTAGATTTCAAAATATATCATACAAGTCAATCAAGTAAGTGATCTTATGGATGAGGTAAATATTCATTTTGTTGAATCATTTTTACCAAAATGTAAGTTTTGTGAATTTACAAAATTTAGATGTGTAAGTAACATGTGTTACTTGTAGAAAAACTAGGTTTTGAGGCCGCGTTACGCTGCTAAGCACGAGGTTTTACGTTAAGGACTAACTTTGCAACCGACGGATAACCACAAGGATTATTCTCGTAACTTGATAACACTATGGATAATTCACGAACATGAATGACCAGTTACGTAAAATTTGTGTTGGAGTAATTTTTTACATATATTAAAGTTTTAACAAAAATAAGTTAACAGTCGTTAATTAACGGTTGTTAAGTAACGATCGTTAGTACTGTTGTGATAACCGGTAACTTGTCCTGGGTTAAGTATTATAAACTATTGTAATTTTCTATCAAAGTCTTTTGATTTGTCAGCTTTATTGGCAGAAAGCTAAAAAATTTGACTTCGATTGACTTATTTTGCGTGAAACGGTTACGGTTTAACCGGGTGTTGAGAGAGTCTTGAGTTTTGAGAGTGAATCACTTCTGATTCATCTCTCCTTATCGAAGTGTTTAGGTTGTCATTTCAATGTGTTCCGGGAAGTTTTCCCGTGTTCCGCGAGAATCGTCACGCAGCGCGTACCGGCACGACAGTTAATTGGAGAATGGGTTTAATAATCATGAGTGAATATAACGAACTTATTTAATAAGTAATTTCATAATTTAAAGTAACGTTTGCCTAGAACATAAATCGTTGAGGTGTCAGTTAAAAGTTATCAGAAAGCGGCCGTTTTCGTGAAATTTGAGTTAAGTGCGTATCGATCGTAAAAGTGAAATTTGTTAACAAAGTCTAAAATGATAAGTTGTATTTTTGAAGTCCAGAAACTTTTAAACTTGTGAGAAAGGTTTTGGTTTGATTTGAAGTAACTTCGTATTTTGATCCCGACACGTCCGATAAATGTTCAAAATGAATTTGGGAAAGTTTAAGTTGGAAATATGTCATGTAAATAACCTAGGTTATTGGAAAAATGTTTTTAAGATCATTAAAAATACTACGGAACTTCAAGAAATATTTTAAAGTCAAAGTTTTTGAGTTTTAAGTGAACCCGACACGAAAAGAAGAAATCCCGAGCAACCTATGATCCCTAGCCGGTTGGAAGAGACAAGAGGGAATAAGATGGCACCTTTTTAGCTTGGTTGGTCCTTGCATGGTACATGTATAACTTGTTTTAATCTAAAACATGCATTTCACACTTTCAAAATCAAACAAAAATAAAAAAACACTCTCTTTCTTTCTCTCCTATTTTCTGACGCAAACAAGAAGAACAAGAAACATAATTTTGCTAAACTTTGATCAAGAATTTGAAAGTGTACAAGTCTTGAGTTGATAATAGTGATTGGGTTATTGATTAAACTACGTTTGGGTAGTCGGTTCGCATTTCGTCTCGCTTTTCAAAACCCTAAATTGTAAGTTGTCTAGACTTTTTTTAAGTTGTACTTTTATGATTCTTATGGTGTCTAAATGTTAGTTGTACAAGTTGATCGTCATAAAAATCAAAACTTGAAAACAAAACGGATTGATTAAAAGGGTGTTGTTGCGTCGTGTATAAACAAAAAGGGCAAGGAAGTGGTCATTTTGTGTCATGGTTGTTGTGGTAGAAAAACTTTTATTTTCTAGGGCTTATTATTGCTTATTGGGGCTCATTTCGAATCGTGGCTAAAAATAAGCTAGTATAAAGCTTATTTGATTTCGGGCTTGGTTTGTTTGGGCTCGACCCAACCGAGTGATAAGGGAAGGGTATTGGGCTCGACCCAATACCACACGGCTTATTGACTTCGGCTTATATTTGGCTTACAGCTTATTTTGGTATCGTCTTATCTTGGCTTTGGCTTATTTTGGTTTCGGCTTATCTTAGCTTCAGCTTATCTTGGTTTCGGCTTATATTGGTTTCAGCTTATTTTTGGCTTATGGCTTATTTGTTTTGGCTTATGTTGGTTTCGACTTATATTCGAGCTTATGGCTTATGTTTTGATTTCGGGTTTTATATTATGGGCTTAAAAAGGATATGGACTTTTCTTAACTAACGGGCTAAATATTAAAACCTTAATGGGCCGTGAGGCCCAATGACTAGTAAATGGACTAATTGACTCAAATGAGATTTAAATGGCTATGTTGGACTTAACAAGTGATAATAGACTAACGTTGGGCTTTCGGGCCCAATAGGTAAAAACTTGATAATATGGACGATTAAAACATATAAATTGGTTAACAAGTAGCGTCGAAAGTATAAAATGGTTATATTGGTCAAACTTTAGTCAATATTGAGAAATCGCTTAGAGAATATTGACTTTTGACACTTTGTCGGAATCTTGGAAAATATTGAAAAATAAGGTTTGGAAACCTTGGAAACCTTTTTACAAACAAACGGGCCATGTCAAAATCTTGTGAAAAATGTCACACCTAGAAAATAGTGTGAAATAATTATTTTGTGTCGATTCAATTAAAGGACAAAAGACGACTTTTTAAAACATTAAGTGTTAAGGTTAAACGATTTAACATGGACGTACTAAGAATGACAAGATATTATACTTACCCTTTTAGTCCGATAAAAAGACAAAAATAATAATAAAATATTAATGTTTTATTTAAAGGGTTGTGTGTATATATATATATATATGCTAGTGGCTAAGCCCGCCCGATGGGCGGGCATGACTTGTAATTGTTGTTTACATTTTTTGAGCTAATATTTTTTTAATTGTATATTTTATGAACATTCCTTTAAGAGACTTGTAGTTTATTTAGTTGTAACTATCTAAGAAAACAAATGAGAATGATGAATAAATAAGTGAAGGAGGTAGTATATAAAGTTAAAGTTAAGTTTGGCTTAAAAAAATACGTGACAAACATGGAGTGGTGACATTGAATTATAGTTTCGACATAATAGTGGAGTAGAAGATAGATGCAGAAGCATAAATATGAATTGTTAAAGGATATAATGGAATTAAGTAATGTAAATTTATTTCAGATTGGTTTTATAATTAAAATGGGTAGTTGTAGACTAAAAATAGATCTTAAACATCTTGCTTGAGGCGAGATTATAACTCATTAATTTTTTGGGTAAAAAAATACATATGAGATTAGAACTCATGCTATTAAAGACCATTTATCTGTTTTAATAAGGTTGATGCTCTCTTGGCTGTTTCTGCGAATGATAACGGTATCAAAATATTGGCAAATTATAATGGTCTTTTGTTACTTCACATTTTTGAGAACCTTTCATTTTGTGGTGCTGCTTCAAGAACTCCTCAAGCCGCAAAGGTAGCTGTATTTTAAGATTAACTGAGCTTTTATATCACAAGACCCGGTTGACCCGCGAACCTTCTAACATGTGTTTATAGATGACACGAACTCAGAATTTATACTTCTTATTCTTTCTATATCTTGCCAACCTCAAACACACACATACAGCTGCAAGAAAAACAAATCCAACACTTACTCGTACACACGATCTCCAAAAACATGAATGGATACTCATGTTTTAATATACCATTTAACCAACCCGCTGATTGTATGACCTCTAAGTTAGAGTATAAGGTACTAACCTTGTAGACAGTTACAAATCGTC
Source organism: Tanacetum coccineum (assembly GCA_026074375.1). Classification (NCBI taxonomy): domain Eukaryota; kingdom Viridiplantae; phylum Streptophyta; class Magnoliopsida; order Asterales; family Asteraceae; genus Tanacetum; species Tanacetum coccineum. The sequence goes on along the minus strand of BQNB010152200.1, from coordinate 8,561 downwards.
CTTGCTCAAGTTTATTGGACTAATCCCAACTTCTAGTGGCTTTCACAACAATGAAATACTTGAAGTTCAAGCTACTATCCTTGAGTGTATTTTCCAATCTCTTGACAGCATAAGAACCTAAAATGATTTAAATATTTAATTTACAATTTCTGTTTTATGACATAATCAAGTGGTGTAGTATGAAATATACTATTCCTCTTCTTTTGTAAATATCTGTGATTCCAAATATATTTTCTCAATCATAAAAGCAACTGCAAGAACCGCTATAGAACTATCCGAAAACATTGATCACAAGTTGGTTGAATTAGAAATGGTGTTAGTTAGCTTGGTGTGTCTTAGAATGTTATGTTTGGCCGTTTGTAGGTTGCGATTAGTTCGTCACATAATTTTGGTATAATAATTTAACCTAATACCTAAAAAGAGCTCAAATAACCCAAAATAAATGATTCATATCGAGGAAGTAAAGATGTATCAACTTACCATCAGTATCAGGCATACGATGATAAGGAGTCTTTGGTTCTGTAATCTTTTTCTTTACAGGTTTGTTGGATTCGATTTCAGATAGTTTCTACTCGTCCAACCTCACAGATCTTCTCCTGCTTACAAAAACAGATAACATCAGCACGTCCAAATTTTACAATAGATAATACACGAAATTTGTTTTTCATCTTACCTTGCTTGGTTCCATTCCAGAAAACATGGACATTTACCCTCTTTCTTGATTGAGATGTTTAAACAATCTTTCTTGTATTGATCACTGAGATTAGTTTTTGGCAGATCTTTTGCTTCAGAAGCGCTGGCTTGTGGTAAAGGAACACGTGTCCCAATTTTTGTTTCTATAGCTCAAACCCGAAAGCATAATGGACTAAGATCCTACTTCTCATTTAATTCGACATCCATTACAATTAAAAACTTAAGCACGAAGTCATTGTTATACCAACCAAACACTCCTATAAAGCAAACTCTTATGCCAAATGTGTATGAAGAGATCAGTAGACCAATTCACCAATTAATATTCTAATGCTCCAAGTTATAAACAAATAATGCATGTATGAAGTAAAATCCGTAGCCAAATTAAAAAAAATAGCATCTACCTGTCAAAGGGGTATCCATATTTATCCAATAGCCTTACGACTTTTTCTACAATATCCCGGATCGTGTGAATAGTTATAGTCTAAAAAAAGAAAGCTTAGTAAGAAAATGTAACAAAATCCAAGGAATTTCAAGTGAATGATTTATATATGTTATTTAATACCGCCTTTGCTCTTGTTTTTGTGTGTTAAAAGGCAAGCGCATTACCTCACCACCAACATAGTACTTAAATCTGTTGCCCTGAATCTGTTGTTGAAATATAGCCTCTTCACAGCTATTTCTGATCAATCTAAAAGAATCCCCTGAGAAAAATATAATTGTTGACATCAGCTATTTCTCGTTCATATGTTTGTAGTAGATGTCGAGATTTAAGTTGTGCAAAGCCTCAAACATGTAGATAGACGAGGCCTTCTACCGTACCGATGAGAATATAAAATCTCTTCTCCCAGTTTAGGACCTTTCCTTTTTTTGCATATGTATAAAGTTTGTAAAATCATTAAGACCAAAACTTTCATAAAAATCAAGATCTCCTTAATCAACTAACTCCGGTCTAATTTTATTTTCAGCAATCATGTTTTTTAGGCAGAAAATACATCAAAGTTTCTCAAATTTTAATTTAAGGTAATCTGACCTAGTAAGTGGTGAATAACTCAATATAATGTGACAATCGACATGTCAATAACATTTGACCATGTTGAGTCTTTTTCCTAACTTGTGCCACAAGATGTGTTATCTCTCAGGCTTAAATCGAAATATTCAAACTTTTTGTTGGTTATTGTGGCCTGTTATAATTAAGTTATATGTAATAAAGATCATTAACCAATGTTAAACTAACCAAAAATAAAGCGGTCAGACTCATGTTGGGTAGTATTCATATACAAGAATGCTTTGAGGTCCTGAGCATATGCATCCAACAATCTAACCAAATTTATGCGTTCAACGCTGCTAATTATGTTAACTTCGTTATAGAAATCTGCTGCCCTGAATCTGTTGTTGAAATCTGAAAGAACCCCCTGAGAAAAATATAATTGTTGACATCAGCTATTTCTCGTTCATTTGTTTGTAGTAGATGTCGAGATTCAAGTTGTCTTTCTATGTATGATTGCTCAAAGCCTCAAACATGTAAAACTAATATATTAGCTTTCAAGTAAATGGGTCGAATTAATTAAGAGATCAAACAAATCAAAAGCCGCTCAAAGTGTACTTTATTGCCATTTTTCAATCTTTAGCATACAATGTACGCAGCTTATAATTACAAATTTATGGCATGCCCTTAAATTATACTACCAAGTACAGATAATGACATGTTCAACTTTACTTGGTGACTTGGTGTTACGGATTGCTCATTAAAACTACTGTATCTACTTATTTGTTTTGAAAGGAAGTTTAGGATTGCTTTTTACAACTACTCGTCTCCTTAATTTGTAGTTTGAAACAGGACAGTGTCATCCTACTTACTGGAAACTACTTATTTTAAACTAAATTAGCACAGTGTTTCCCAAAAGGGTGTTTGAGATAGCTTAATTTAAACAGCTTATGTGTTGCATGAAATACGTAGAGAACAACTTAAACTTATTTACTCGAAAAATAAGCTCATTAATAGTCTAGTGAAATCTCAAACACCCTACAACGTACAAACTGCTTATTGGTGTTTTAAAAACACAATAATCAGTCACTTTCAATACCCAATGCCAACTAAACACGGCTTTTGCTATATTTCTGTGATGTAATTAGTCTATCAAATAACTGACAAGAAACAAAGATGACCATTGTACATGAGAATTTGCACTTACACGTGGATCAGATCAGGAACATCTTCCAATTGCTATGTGCGGGTCAGCCGCCTTCTCTTCTCTTCCTCCATCTGTGGGGACAAAAAGAAAAGAAAAAAACCCACATATTTTTAGAGCTGATTGAAACCAAGACTTCATCTTTTAGCATTTGTATATTACTTTTAAAAATACTTGCAATTTGCTTTACATGCTTGACTGAAATAGAAGTTTACTTTACTCTAAAAGTCACTTTTCATGTAACCATATCTCTTAAAAAACAATCACTGGAATATTATTATTTTTCTGGGAAAAATATATCATTAATTCATTATCATATACAGTAAATCTTGACTCTTTTGTATGTATCATTGATAAATAAAAGTAAGACCAAATTACTAAAAACATCCATGTGATCTAGCCACATTTTGCAGACATGGGAAATTTACATCCCTGGCATAAAACAAAATTGCAGTCATTGGATATTAAAGTTTTATAACTTAACAGCTTAAACAACACAATGTATCTATGGATCTACAAAATTACCAATAGAACCTACAACGGCCATGACATCCATTAGTGATATTGTTTTTTTAGACATATGGCCACTATATATATGCACATACATGTACACGTCAAAGCAAGTTAACTTTAAGTCTTACCCACATCCCCATTAGACGTATGGACACTTTATATATGCATACATCCCTTAATGATATCACCCACATCACCGTTTGAAGTCTCATTAACAATATAAATCAGAGGCATAAAGAACCATTGCCAAAACAGATGTAACATCATTTGTTACACAACCTGGGTCTGACCAAACTGACACCCTCAAGTACATATCAATAGTAGCTAGTTACGGTACAAACATATACCTATGCACATATTTATGCATTATAAGGGTAAATTTCAGGTATTTTTAACATAGTGATCTCACTGTGTGGAGGTACCCATGTGACTCGCCAGCCCAATCAGTTAGTATTCTGCAAACCCAAACATTAAAACATAAGATAAGTACTCGCACACTCGGACCAATAACTCTTTAATCTGATCTTTCACATATACACCAAAAGTAACATTTCAGGTTTAGTTTCACGCAGGCACAAAACACATGGAAGATAAAAGTATGAGGAACTAACTTCCAGAGCCATATATTTACCGAAGCCTTTAATGCCTTGCTAGCTGTCTCTTCATCAAATCCAAATGACACGGTGTAGCAATGTCTAAATATGTTTAAAACAATAAATCACTCATCAAAATGTCAATTTAGTTAGCATTATTACTACAAGTGACTTGGTGAAAAGTAAAACCTGGATCATCCATGTGGGATAGTAACCAATTCATCGCTTCTTCAACCTGGCATTTGAGGTGTTAATTGCAGCCTTTTAACAATCGTGTTGGTTAAATCCCATTGAAGAAAGTTGAGCAACAATATCATCATTAGACAGAAGCTTCGCTGGCTCTTCCTGGGCCTCCAGGAGCTACATGGTAGCACAACATATTCAACAATTACTATAAATTACTAATGCTTTAGGTAAAGAGAGCCACAAGTCAATAGTATATGTGTAGCATGCCATACCTTCTTCAGGTAACAACTCTTCGCATCGTCAACATAAACGTAGACATCTCCAAGACAACAACTATGTCAATATGATATAACAACGATACAAAAACAAATGGCATAGAGAAAGAGTATATACCAAGCTTCTTTGGCACCCAACCAGTTTCCATAACAAATTTTCTCATATGCAGCACCAAATAATCAGGGAATGAAGTCAGACCTGCAGTTCTATATGAAGGCAAAAGCAACAATAAATAAATAAAACATGATGATGATGTGTTCTACATGAACTTTCAGAAGTCAAATCTACTTAATAGCCTCAGAAGATTCGCATGAAAAATAACAGGTAACAAAGATTAAAGTGTAAACCATAGGTGGTAAAATCGGGGGTTCAATAAAATGACAGAGGCATATATATACAATTATGAAAGACACAAACCTCATAACATGTGGGACAATGATGCCGCATTAAATTTTCAACACATAAGTGGTTATCAAGTGATTACAAACCCTTCTGTAAATCATCCAAATACGTGTACACCTTATCACAAAGTCACAAAGTCAAGCCCTAATTTGCTCAGTTAGAGTTAAAAAATAGTGAACAAATTAGGGTTTTGAGAAAAAAAAACATATACTTTTAAAACAAAGAAGATGACCTACCTACAAAAACAAAGAAGCCATACACAATCTTTCATTAGTGTTTTGAGATAGGTGCATTAGGGTTTTGAGATATGAGGCGTGTTTTTTTTAAATATGATAACCAATGTTGTAGATTATAAATATATTTTTCAAATTTAAGTGGTATTTTTTTTAAAAGCATGACATATTTGATTTTCATTGGTATATCTTGCTCCATTGGTTGAGGTGTTTGTTTGAGAATTAGCAGACCCAGATTCAAGTATTGCAATGCACATAATTTTAATTTTGAAATATCTAAAATAATTTATGAATTAATTTTGAAATTTCTAAAATAATTATTGATGACATGGATTAAAGGATGACTGTGCATTATGACATGGCAGTGGAAAGCCAAGTAAAATAATATTTGTCATTCCTCCTCTTATATATATAAAAATATAATATATATATAACCTAATCTCAGTGGAAAACCTAGAAAACTCAAACAGATGCACTAAAAATACTAAATTGATGCACTGAAAAATCTTTTATATAGCCTGAAAAAATTAAGGCATCCGTTTGGTTTTTTTCGTGCATCTGTTTGGTTTTCTAGGTTTTCTACCAAAATATGGTTTTCTCTAGAACTCGTTATTTAACAACATAATAGCCAAGATCCGAAAACAGGATTGAAAATGCCTATCATTGGTGAATTTGTTATTATCTTCTCCTTTCGATCGAACCGGAAACAAAGCTATGTATCACCCTTTTTGTTCCTTCTTGATGAATGATAATCAAACAGGCTAAAGAAGATCGATCAAATGAAGAGAATCTTTTGAAATCGCCATGGCCTCTCCACTTTTGAAATTCAAACAGTTTGACTGGTTTGAATGTGATAGGAGAGAGAAAAGAAAAACACACACAAAAAAGCTTTTATTGAAATCATTTTGACACATGTACATCTAAATACAAATGTACATCTAAGTACAAATAGTCATTAGGGATGGGCAAATGTAACTATAGTTTGGAAAGATTTCTAATTATTTCCCCCCCAAAACAAATATGAGACTTCAAGTTTTAATATACAAAATTATAAGGTTTGAAAAATAATCATATAGTCGTTCCAACTTGCCATATTCGCATATCTTAGCCATACTGGTTTGCTGAAAAGAGTTTGAATTATGTAATCTTAAGGGGAGCCATTTGCAGATCCTCTTGCAATGTTTTCTTTCATTGATGGTCTCTTATCTTATAGAAACGCCAAACATAAGATCTTTGTTATGCTTGACAGTGAAAATATTAGAGGTCACAGCAGATCTCCGCTATCTTTCTAATCTTTATGAATGATTAGTGTGTAAAACATATTTACAAAATATGAATCATTTGAATAATATTTATGAGGAATGATGGGAACAAATAAATTTGTGCACTTTTGATCCTTGGTTTTAGCTATTATTTTGCTTGACCCATCAGACCAATTAGAGATAATAACACGACACTTATTGACCCGTTTATAATATAAATGGGTCAAAAGCTCCGATTTTAACATATATCATATAAGCAAACTGCACTGGCACAATACCTCAAAGTCATCGCCTTCATTCGCTTTTCTTCAAGTGAAAGGGCTTCTCTTACAGCTTGAAAGGCTAATTGTAGAAAAGTGCACAATATTTCGACACTATCGGTATATTAATAATGACATTTTTGTTACAGTTCCTATATATATTAAAAAGGGCTTCTCTTATGTGTGTATTAGTATATTTAGACCATAGTGACATAGTTATATTTCCACCTATCAATATATTAATAATGAGGTTTCTATATCGAATGACATGTTAAATCAGTATATTATACATGAAAATACTATTGAAAAGATTAGTGTACAAACATTCAAATATAATGTTTTCATTATTTCATCAGTTAACCAAGTCATCATCGAAAGTAAAACATAGAAGCTGTAGGTGTCCCTTTACACTCAAATATGACCAATGTCTATAAGAGGCAAAATGATTGGCTTGGGACATGTCAGTACCGTGTGTAACAGGGTTTCGGGTACCAAATGAGTCCGGGGGTCTGCACGGCTACTTTGTAAGCACGGGTGTAAACCGGTATGCATCATAATCTGGTCCATGTTTCTCTTCCATAGCTGTCTCAACCGCATCCTATGATTAATATAAAAATGTGTCAAAGAAAATTTATAGATTAAGTACTTGATTCATCAATTAATTTAAAACCTTTAATGTAGTTGTATTCAATAATCAGTTGTTTGAATGCATCTCAAGTTCTGCCTAAAAAATAAGCATTCCCATCCACCCTATTATTCCTAAACAGATTCTTTGACACATGAAATTTGCATATCTGGTTTACAATATCATGAAACACAATAACCAGAGATACCAAACACCCCCTTAAACATAACATAGTTTCTTAAAAACATTCGAACTATTTCAGGTTGAGGCAAATTTTTTGTATCATCTGATGTAGGGTTAAAAAGTGAAGAATCTAGATAAACCTTATTTACTTGAAATCATGGAGTACTGTTAAGGAAGACACTGAAACATTCACGAAAGATATTCATTAAATTTTTTGTATCATCTGATGTAGGTTAAAAAGTGAAGAATCTAGATAAACCTTAATTACATGAAATCATGGAGTACTGTTAGGGAAGACACTAAAACATTCACGAAGGATATTCATCATTGTTTAAAGAAGAATAAAATTTGTTAACTCCTCCAAACAATACTTACAGAACTTTTTACTCCATACACATAAAAATAAATCTGTTTGGCATTGAGGTTCCACAGTTAGTCGTATGTATGAGGTGGTGTGAGAAATTAAGGTTCATGGACATTTATATACTCTATGTGTATGAACTCAAAGTTTCATGTACAAATCACCCTCTATTAAATATTTACTCACCCAACCAAACATCATACAATAAAATTAAGGGAACCAAGAAATCATTGTGATTAGTTTCTATTTTTGATTAATTAGTTTCTTGAGTTCTCAATTTCCATTGTGAGTCTCCGAGATAAAAGCGTTATCAGGGTTTATTACCATAAGGTTCAACCTTAGTAAAGCATTGTCCCGGGTTCGACCATTTTACCTCTGCTAAACAATCTTACTTTCAAAAAACAAACACCCAAAAGTTACGTGTATAACAATGCTGTGAAAAGCATCATTCATAAAGTGCAGCAACAAATTTATATATTCAGATATGTTTCAAAGTCAAGAACAACAGAAAAAATATAAAAAGATCTGTGATTTCTTACAGTGGGTGTCTTTGGCGATCATATAAAGTGTAAGACATTAGCTACATCAGAATAGCTAGAAGATCTTTTGAACTGTAATATCTAGATACGGTCTTCCATACACATTCCAATTGGTAACCATGAATGACTGCGCGTTAACAAAATGAGATATCAAAATTGGACAAAACAGATTGCAGAAAAATATATCATTATAAGGTTTAACATTTAAAGCCTCGATATGATATTCACTAGTGTGTTTAGAAGGTT
>BQNB010152199.1:0-14064 GCA_026074375.1 Tanacetum coccineum | reverse complement strand
TTTAACATGATCTAAGGGGGAGTTCTTAAAATTTTCCATTCAAATACATCTTTTTGGAAATAAAATAAAAACAATGATCTCTCACAAAGACTACATTTGAAAAACGTTATAGTTTCAAGGGGGAGTTTTTATTTAAACATCTTTATTTTCGGACTAAGTACTTTACATGATTTCGGTTCAAGGGGGAGTTTTTGAAATGATTCATTTTTCAAGGGGGAGTTTGTGAAAATTCAAAAACAAATTTCAACAAATATGGTCAGAATCGAAAATGAGAAGTACAGGGGCTAAAAGTGTCAATTTTCAAAAAAAAATCGGTGGCTATAAAAGGGGCTTAATTTTCGAGTTTTATTTTTTTATAATTACCGAATCTACTTATCGAGTTTGAGGAGAAATTTATTCCAAGTTTTCTGAGTTCATTACAACGATTTCAATTTCTTTTCTTCCTCAAACGTAAGTAGATTAGCATGTATTAATTGAGATTTGATGTTTTTGTGTTATCGAGTTTAAACTCGGTAATAATGAAGATTACCGAGTTTGTGTGTTATCGAATTTTTGTCAAAAGTTACACATCTAGGATGATATTAGGCATAGATTAAGTGGAAATATGTGATAAATAGCCTAGAAGTGATAATGGAATTAATTGGATTGAGTTTGGTTTGAAACTCGAATGTGTATGATGGTTACCGAGTTTGACTCTTAATCGAGTTTAATTATTTGCTTACAAGTGCTAATCCGGATATGATAATACAATACAATGGATTGAGTTTGGTTTTTAATAAGTCAATCAGAATCATTGTTTGTCAAACTCAGTAAGAGTCAAAAAGTTAAACTCGGAAAGGTCAAAAGGTCAAACTCGGTAATAGTCAAAAGTCAAAATTCAGTGAAAGTTTGTTTTTGGAAATGTAAAGGTGTTTTGAGAAAGAAATAATGTTGTTGATTCATGCTTATGATGTTTAATGCTTCAATGTCTGTGGAATAAAAAGATTAGTTTCTCATGTGTGGTGAATAATTTCAAAAAAGAAATCAAGTTTTTATGTATTCTAAGCAATGGGTCATATATGTCTATTCGTAATTGTTTAAGTGGACTAAGTCATGTCCGGTTTAGGCCGTTTTCTGCAATGAACAGAATGAGGAGTGAGTGACTTAGTATCCATTCAATTATTGAATTAGATGTGTTTGTCTTCATTGTTTAGGATTCATGACAAAAAGTGAAAGCAAAAGTGTTTTTTATAACTTGAAGTTGTTAATCCAAATCTCAATTGTTTAAGTGGACTAAGTCATGTCTGGCTTTGGCCGTTTTCTGCAATGAACAGAATGAGGAGTGAGTGACTTAGTGTCCATTCATTTGTGGGTTTATGATTACATGCTTCTATGTTATCCTTATAAAGAAAGTTTTTGTCAAAAGTTTATGGAATCAAAATCTGTTATTGTGTCAAAATGATACTTTTTCACAAAACAATTTTAAGAAGTTGAATGACTTCTCTTTAATTTTTCTTAAAAGAGTCTTGATTTAAATCAAAAGAGAAATTTTCATCATTCTTGAAAGAGTATCATGTCACAAAGAATTTCAGGTGAGGATATTCTAAAAACAGAAAGAGAGCTAAATTCATACGCGAAAAAGCAAATCAAAAGTGTGTTTGAAAAATAATTTCCAGAACACACAAAAATGGTAAATAAAAATAATAATTCAAATAAAGCGTATGGCATGTGCTAAAAAATGAGTACATGAGAAAAAAAATGATCAAAAAAATGTTCAAAAAGAATTGCCAGAACATATAAAAACAGACAGAGAGGAAAAAGACAAAAATGCCAAAAGAATTATTTGTTTCCTAACACCTCAATTGTATTCATTCAGTTATCATCATGCAAACAACAACAACATGCAGCTGATGTTTATCCAGATGAACTGTCTCCTCCAAACAAGCGATATGACCTTATGGATGCAAACAAGAAGGTTGACTTAGAGCATGTGCAATGTCCATCAGAGAGCAAGATTTTGATGAATATTATTAAGAATCATCCGTTACGATTCAGCATTGCAGCTTCAGCATCTGTACCTTGGATTTATATGGCACAATTCTGGCATACTTTGAAAGAAGACGGATCAAAGCATCGACTCAATGATTTTGCTGTATAGAAAAGAGGCTTACACTTACTCAGTATGATTCAGACAACTTTCAACTGTCCAGAATAAAATGATACCAATCATGCTTCGTTTGTTCACCACCATCAATCTCTGATATGGATCAGTTTAACAAACAAGTGTTTGGATTTACAATGGAACTCAAGAACGATTCTAAATTTCAAGATACCTGGTCTTTTACAGCTTGCAGACTTATGCAAGATATTCTCAAGTCTGACTACACGCGTTACGATGGGAGCCAAACCCCCAACCGCCGTTGCAGATAATGCAAAGTATACGCTGTTGTCAATAACATTCATGGTGGATTATGCGCGGAGTTAATGTGGAAGGCTTTTATAATTCGCTTCATCATCCTGTCACTTCAGATCCCAACCGACGATTTACGAAGATCAAATCAGTCATTATATGGCTATCTGTTCCAGACATTTCAAGACGTGCTCGAGATGCCTGATCACAATCTTCAAGATGATGATATAAAGAATAATAACATCAAATCAGGAATCAAGAACTAGTTGGATGCAGATACCAAGCATGATGGATCCACGATGAATGAAGCTTACGGAGCATATAAGATTAGTGCAAAGGTGATTAGGAGGCTAGATGTTCCTCTGACTCAGACACAACTACAGAGTTCTACCCAGGGAACGCATAGGAACACCTATTCCCCCTAGGTCACCTACCCTGCTAATGGAGACAGCTGAGTCAGAGTGATTCTACAAAGATCACTCTGTGATCCCATATTCGATACTGTTCACGGCAAACGCACAACTAACACCGACCTGTTCCAGTGCCTACCAGCAAAAAAAGCTCGATGAGATGATTTTATAAGACTGATTCAATAAGTAATCTATTGCTGAGCACAAGAGTCGTGAAGAACAAGAAGCAAGAGAAAATGTGGCACTGGTATACGAGCACTTGGCAGCTAAGGAGATTGAGAAGCTTGTTGAAGATCCTGAGAATGTTGATGATAGTTCACCCCTAGGCAGTTATTACACATCTAATTTCCCGTCACTAGGTTTAGAGCCCATGAGTGATAAGGAAATCCAAGGTGGAGATTGATCATGAAAAGATGAAGAAACTACAAGGACACGAGGTGGATCCAGAAACCAGATACTCCAATGGTAGATTTTACCAATATAGTTAACCTGAAAATGTTGATTAAGAAGAAGATGAAAAAACTATGTTGAAGTGTATTGAAATAAGGAGAAGGATGAAAGGGAATACATGTAAGGAGACTATGATTTCACCCATTCCCTGCACTAACTAGATGCACCTAGGAATCTCTTTACTCTCATCTCTACGGATACCGGCGATACTCCAAGACAAGACGGTTACTCATCCTGACACCATCATCAGTACATCTGCACCAAAGTTTAACAAAAACCAATCGCCTCTATCATTGATCATGGGCATAACCAATTGATTTAAAAGATAACATAGAGTTTCTTTCATGGAATTACCAGGACGATATGTTATAACTTTATTGCACATCTTCAAGAAAATGTTCATGCCACAGGACAGTCAAGTGATTTAACTTGCTGTTAATATTCATGGTGTCATATGGAAACGCTACCCTCGTTGGGATGGAAAGAGAAAGTAACGTAGTTCAAGTTAAGAAGAAGGATCCTGCAGCATGTTCGAGATCGAGTTACCTGTGTATCTTGCGGAAAGGATGATTACTGGAAAGGAAACGAACTAAATAGATATACAAAACGATTAAAATCTCTAAAGCTATCTTGCAAGAAAGTTGGCGTATGCGGCACATATATCATCTTACGATTCAAACATGGCAATTTACTAATGTTATTCCTTCTTTAGTTGATGCATCTATACGCAGTTACATGTCGGGTCATATTCTATTCACGTTCATCCGTGCACAATTTCAATCATCCTCTGATCCAGAACAACAACATCAATTGTACCTTGAGCGATAAAGGTTGATCGCTCTATTACATCAATAAGACATAGCAATCCGGTTGGCTCTCCAGATGAAATTGATAAGACTCAGGAACCAACAAACTGCTTGTAAAAATACTTCCATTCGCACAAGTGAGATTCACTTGATCCTCATAGAAGATCTCGATCCTGAGGGGATAATTGTGAGCAAAAAGGCAGAAAACATCGAGTATGAAGCATATGGTATCTTGGATAGTCATCGTTTTAGACAAGTGAATGTAGAGGAACCATTCCTTCTACTCGAGGTAATCAAGAACACTAATGATTGAATGATTATTTCTGGACTGATTCTATGCTTCTGAAGATGAAGAGATACCAATCTAAGCAAGTAACATAAGAACCTCATAGAAGAGAATAACTTAGACAATTGATAAGCTAAGTTGAAGAAAATGGCGGTAGAGATGCTAAGACAAAGAAAGTACTTTTAGAGATTGAACAAGCAGTATCACATTGATCAAAAAGGGATGAAGAATTTCTTGCAAAGACATTGTTTGGGAAAGCAGAAAATTAAATTCTTGACTCTTTCGCTCCATTAAAGATAAGCATACCCTTAGTTTCAAAGTTGTCAATAGAGATCCTGAAGCTCCTGCACTACACTGCTCAATCAAACCTTGTACTTGAAGAAAAGGAAACTTTCTCGAGTGATCATGGAGAAGATCATTTTTGTCACTTCATAAATTTCTAGCAAATTAGTATTCACTGATGATGATATGAAGAACGGACCTTCCAGATGGGAGAATAGTGTATAAAATAAGTTTAATCCTTATGCAATGATATATGGGTGTTGAAAACCTGGAAAGAATTCTCATAGCGAAGATCTTCTACATAAGGAGACAAGAACGATACTATGGTAATGACCGATGAAGAGATCTATTTCAAACCACTAAGTATCAATTCAAGTCATCAAGCACATACAGGAATTTGGGTCATGAACATAAGTTTATCACCAGAGATTGGAGCAAGAAGAGCTAATTATTGCATAGAGTCAAAAACCGAGTCCAGATTTACAAGAACCTCAAGAAAATGACATTGCATGTACAAGGCTATCTGCTGTAATGGTTAAAGACAAGGTACCGATTAGTAAACACAGTATTGCTAGGATCCCTCTATCAGAGTTCATCATGAGTTCATGCTATGTGGAAATATGCACGATTTTCCAACTTTGGAATACAAAAGCAATCACACAAGATTAATCACACTGCACTCCACTAATTTCATTCCCAGAATTAAAGAATATGTGAAGATGATTTTCTATTGACAATGAGCCCAGTACATGGAATCATTTATACACTAATAGCCAGAAAAAGAAAAGGGTTGATGAGCACAATCAGAGATACATAAGTTTTTGTGTGCAACACTGAGAATAACTCATGAAGACATAAAGAGTTATTAAAATTGATGTCAAGTATGGCTAATTGCAAAAAGAAACTCACAAATTATGAAGTTGAGTTATTCTTGAGTTTTATGAAGAAGAGGATTAAAGTATCGATTAAATATCAAGATCAAATTATAAAGGTGAGATGTACGTGAATGGAAGACCACTTGGACCAAGGAGTAACGCCCATAATAATCGAGCCCTAAGGGGTAGAATTGTTAGGTTATGGAAAAATGTCGATTATTTGGGTTTTTATTATATTTTGTTTATTTAATATAGCTTAGTAATAAGGTATATTATGCTTTAATAATTAATAGCATATAACAAAGTCTAGGGATAAAATCTAGTATGTTAAGTTAGGAAAATAAGGAGGGAAGGGCCTCCCTCCTATAGCCTATAAAATAGCCCTCTAATCTTCAATAGAGGGTGATGCTACTTGTAACTAACTCTCATTTTTTCCTCCAAAATAAAGATATTTTGAATTTCCCTTTACTTCCTTACTCTCACTAAATCTTCCATGTATGATATAATGAATCAAGATTATGTAACCTATCACTCTTTACTACAAATTTTTTCAAAGTATGGCTTCAATGAAAAACTGTCACACGCTTAACAAGAGGGATTTAGTTAAAGAAACTTGAAGAAAGTACAGGGTTTGTAGAGATAGTAGACTTTTTAAAAGGTTTGCATATCAGGTATGCCTTGACACACAATCTCACTATTCATGACTCCATAGTCAAACTGTTTTGGCAGACTGCAACTGCCTCAACTCTTGCTAATGGGACTCTAGAACTAAGAGCAACCATAGATACTATTGTAGAGTATAACAATTCACAGAGGCATCTTTTCGAAGTACACCTCAATTACAAATGCTTCAGGTATTTCCCATGTTTGCCAAATACAGAGATTTTGGAAGGATGGTAATATGGGGGTACCATCTTATGGTTACTTTGACATTTTGGTAAAAGTCATTTTACACAAAAACCAATGAGATTTTTTAGTCCATCATATTTTACATTGAATGAGTCCTAAAAGTGGTGGATGGGATCAATTTGGTAGCAATCTTGCGACTGCTTTGATTTGTCTTTCTACTAGCGGGATTTATAACTTTTCAAAATTAATCTTTGATGGAATAGTGGCAAACTTGAAAAGTAAAACTAAGTTTTTGATGTACCCTCGATTTCTACAAATGATTTTGGAAATACAAACTGAGAATAAACATCCTTATTTGGCTATTGTATTGACCAAAAAGATTTTTGGGAACATGAAAAGGGGTTTTAGAGGGGTACCTAGACCTTTGTTGCCTGCAATGTTGCCAGTTGTTGCTGTAGATCAAAGTGCAGGACCAGCAGATCAAGCTAAGGATCAACCATCATCTTCTGAACCCTTACCATCTTCATCTCACCCACCTGTGATATCTGCAACAATTGCATCTGAACCTACACCTGTAGCTGAACCAACAACTCACCATACATCACCTTCACCTGAACCTGACAATGAACCCACTGAGCACATCTTTGAGCAACCATCACCTGAACACCAACCACTTTCACCTAGACAGGAGACTGCAGTTCCACAATCTCAGGATCCTACTCACCCTCATGTGCCAGAAGCAAGAACTATGACAGTGGAAGACTTACTACACTTGGTTCCCAATTTGATCACAAAGGTTGATAGTTTGGAGACAGAACTCAAGCAGACTAAGCTGACCATGGGAAAAGCAATTGTGAAGTTGGTGAAGAAAGTAAAGAAACTGGAAGATATTCTCAAAAGGAGACATGTGGTTCTAACTGACTCAGAGGATGAAGAACCAGAGGATCAGGGGAGGATAATTCAGGACATAAATGATGATCCTCTAGTTTCAAAAGGAGATTTTGTTACTCCTACTAAACCTTCAGGAGAGGCTCAGGAAGAAGAAATCAGTCCTACAACCTTGGAAGCAGCTAAAACTCTGTCAAAGGTTGCTTCTCAGAGGTCAAAGTCAGTTGATAAGGGTAAAAGATACAAGAGGAGAAAAGAGTCCAAGGGAAAAGACATTGATTCTGGCTTTGAAGATATTAGTACTGGCTTTGAAGAAGTTAATACTGGCTTTGAAAAAGTTAATACTGGTGGCTTAGGAGTTAGTACTGGTAGTGGACCAGTTAGTTCTGCTAGAGGCCAAAGGGAAGGAAAAGCTCCAATGATTGTTGAAGAGACTCAAGCTCCCAAAAGAACTAAAGAACAAATTCAACAAGAAGAGGCTAGTCTTGCAGAAGCCATAAGATTGCAAACTGTTAGCCTCAATTTATTGAGTCGAACAAGGAAGTTCAGTCACTCTACGATGGAACTTCGATCTTTAATTAGTTAATGTTGTAACAGGATAATATCGGGAATCGGGCTCGAGAGATAATCTAATATTGTATATGTTTTGGGTTTAATCCCAAGCAAAACCCGAGCCCGGGTCCTAGTTAAATATCCCGCGCGTCACTTTTAAGTGTCGGGGTATATAAGGAACTTTTCCACTTGGAAAAGTAAGTTGTTCATTTTCTAAATAATTCCAAAAAAATATCTTTTCTCTTTTCTCTCATTTCTCTCTCTAGAACAACTATTTTCTTTCTCCTTTCTAGTTCCGATTTCGTGATCGATTGTATGAAGTGAAGTGTTAACGAGATCCTACAGTATATAAGAAGAAAATAGGGATTTTGTGTTTTGTAGAGAATTTTGTTAAAAAACGACAAAATAAACGCGATCTTTATTTTCTTTGTTTTCCACAAAACATTTTGTGAAAAACAAAGGTGCTTTCTTCCGACTAAACGCATCCATAGTGTTTGACAAGTGGCACCTTAGTTTACAAGAGTTACTGAAGTAAAAGAAGAAGAGCCAGTAATAAGAACAGGAAAAAGAAAGAAGCAAAAGGCTAGGAAGGGTATAAATGTTGACAAGAGTCCACAAGGAGATTCAGAGACTGATGAAGAAGAATCAGTAGAAGCTATGAATCCTACTCCTTTGGATACAAAATCCAATATTGTGGCAAATTGGAAGATATTTCAACAAGGTGAAAGAAGCATTTATCAGATAATAAGAGCAAATGGAGCTGATACAGTTTATATGAGCTTTGGAGCTATGCTTAAAGACTTCACAAGAGAGGATCTTATTGAGCTATACAGGTTGGTAATGCAGAAGTATGGAACAAATAGGCCTGAAGATGTTTATGACAGAGTACTATGGAGTGATCTCAGGACTATGTTTGATCCACCTCTCAATGAAGATGCCATTTGGAGCTTACCACTACAGCAAAAGATAATCAGTTGGAGGTATTATGATAAGTGTGGAAGTACATTGTCTAACTTTGGAGGCATGTAGTATTTATATGCTAGCAGATAGGAAGTATCCTTTGTCTAAAGATGCCTGCCAAGTGATGCTGAAAATGAAGCTTCTGGATGGAAAAATGAATGAAGTTTGTTACAAACTTTTGAAGATGATTGAGAAGCAAGCTGGTGTTAGAAAATGATGAATTTGTACAGTAGCTGTTGGACAAATATGGCGAAACCTGTGGACTATAATTAAAGAGAGAAGGGTTTTTATGAGGTGTATGGCTAACCACCACACAACAAATGGGTCAATCAGTTCACCAACTTAAAAGGCATAAGACTGGCAGTCCAAAGCAAACGGCTTTGGTAAGACTTCACAAATTCTTTGATGTTTGCAGTTTACCAAAAACTTGTATGGTGATTAACTCACCTTTTTAAAAATGAAAGGCTTACTCCAGAGCAAACGGCTACTGGTAAAGAGTATTCAAATCCATTGATGGTTGACAGTTTACCTAAAACTTGATGGTACTCAACTTACCAATGATTCACGTTAAAAAAGTTGATCTGGGTATAAGTCCCACCCAGGGTATGTCAATTGCTTCCACCAAAGGATTAAGCTTAGCCCAAGAGCAAACGGTTACTTTGGGGTAAAGGCCTTAAATCAAATCTGTTGAAGCTGATGATTTGCTAAAAATCATATGGTAATTTCCAACTCCACCATGTTTCATGTACGAAGAGTTGAAATGGTAATCCAATGTTTACATGGTTTATAAACCAAACATTGGCTACTCCAGGGTTAATAGCTACCTGGTAAAGAGACATCAAATGATTCACCTCTCTTAGGAGTTAACATACCTGGAAGTGATGAGAATTGACTGAAACTTCATGATTTGATGTACATATAGTCAATTTGCTGTATAATATTATTTGCTGAAAAGATATCCATGTAGTTGTAGACACATGGATCTGCAAAGGTGTTTAAAAAAGATTTGATACTGCAAATATCCTTAGTGATGATTTCAAGAGTTGCTGATAGAAGTCAAGAACCTGTTTATACAGGAAGATCATCATGTTGCAGTTCAAGAATAATTCCAAAGATAATGCTCACAACATCCTCAGGGAAGCACATATGAAGAATATTCAAAGAAACTTGAAGTTCACAAGTGAAGATCAAGTTAGGGGAGGATTGTTAGGAATTATCGTAAACAGACTTAAGTCTGGTAGTTATAGAGTTAAGTCTGGTAGACATAGTTAAGTCTGCCAGTACTAAGTTAAGTCTAGCAGTACTATAGTTAGTACTAGCCTTGTCTAGTTAAGTCTGTGTGTATAACAGAATAGTTATAATATTTATCTTAGAGATATCTTAGGAGATATCTTAGGAAAGGATATGCATTATCCTTTTACGCGTTTGTAAAAGCCAATTAGGGTTTCCTTGGTGTATAAAAAAGGAACCCTACGGCACAATGTTTAGCAAGAGATTGAAATAGTATTCTAATAGAAATTAATAGCAAATAGCAAAGTTGTACATTGTGTTCTTCTTAGTACTTATGTTAAGATTCCGCATTAGCATATAGTATTCATAGTGATTTATCCCTCTCATATAGTTGATTGGATTTATTCCAAGTTATCTAATGTCCATAAAAGCAAACAATCCAAGACTTTGGACCTACAGATCTTTACTTCATTTTGTCACATGTCTTACGAAACCCAGTTTTTAATGCCAAAAATGCAAAAATATCCAAAATTTAAAATTTCAAAATAGAGCGTAAGTGGTTTTTGACCATAGTTTTGTCTTTTATAGAGAATAAATTTTGACTTGATCGAGCATGTATTGCGCTCTACTCTTGTCCTAAAACTTATTATAAATGAAAGCTTTTGCTATCTTTTATAACAAGAATTTAAAACGCGAATTCTAGCTTAAAAAAGCCAAGAGTTTGCAAGTTTCCATGAATAGACTTTAATTATTGCAACTCTTGGTTTTATTGACTAAGCGTTAGCATATCTTTAATAAATATTTTTATAATTTGCAAGAACGAAAAATATAAAGATTTATATAAGTTTAAGATGCAAAACATGTGAGTAGTTGGAAACTCCTTTAGAGCTTCAAAGAGAGTTAATTTGTGATCTTTTTGCGTCCCTTGCAGCTTAATAAACGTCATATAATTGTTTAAATAAATAAAGTTACTTTAGGTTTTTGCGATTCTTAGTTAAATTCCCTTCGTAAGATTCCTTCTGTGAAAGGTTGGTACACATCGAGGTTTTGTCAATGTTGTAGGGAAATAGGCTACCGATTCTTGACGGCGACCACAACACTTGAAATTTGGCTATAATAATAATGTAATAATAAACCCAAGCCGAAATAAGACTTCTGGATCATGGTCGACTCGCATACCAATGTGACAGTCGTTTAAAGGGTGGAGGTAATAATAATAATAATAATAACTATGGGCTGATAAAATTTTACTGTCTTTGGTCGGTTCGCTCCCGATGTGGCAGTCTACAAAAGAATGCCCATAGTAAGAATAATAATCCGAGACTGATAAAAGTTTGCTGTATCTGGTCGGTTCATTGTCGATGTTGCAGCCTTCTAAAAGGTCGAGGAATTCACCGAGGTCGAAATAAGACTACTGGCTCTTATCGGTTAGGATGCCCGATGTGTCAGTTGTTTAAAGGACAAGGTTTAATAATGTTGCTATAATAATAATAAGAATAAAGCCAAATTTTGACTTCGGGGTTATTTAAATAAAGCCTCCATCTCTAGACTCGTAGTTGAGTTGTTTCGGATGATATAAAAAGGATAACCCCTAAATCATGCGAAATTAGAACCTTACACATATGACCTTATTCTCACCATATCGAATCTATAGGAAAGGATTTTCAAACAAATGGTGGTCTAAACTTGGGTAGCTTATGTGAATAAGGATTTAATTTATTTGTCACCAATAATAAGAATAAAATCCTTAGAGGACTTAGGAATAAGGGAGCGGAAAGTGGCTATGCGTACACAATTTGCATCTATGAGTAGTGGTCTAGCAATCTTAACATTATTTAACAACGATTACATTTTTAAAGCTGGTTGTGGGGCGGTAAAAAATCGAAGACGATTAATTTACCTTTTAGTGTTCTGTTTC
The DNA here is from genome assembly GCA_026074375.1 of Tanacetum coccineum. Taxonomy (NCBI): domain Eukaryota; kingdom Viridiplantae; phylum Streptophyta; class Magnoliopsida; order Asterales; family Asteraceae; genus Tanacetum; species Tanacetum coccineum. Next base: position 2,169 of record BQNB010152199.1, on the reverse strand, counting down.
GTGATCCCTAAAGTTATAAATGACAATGCATAAAAATGTAAAACTGGGCTTTTTAAAACTAGTGATTTTCTTAATCCCTTTAGATGACACTAGGGCTACAGAATCGAGGTAATTAGTCTAATGGGTTGAAAATTTTTGGTTTTCTAAGTTTTGTATTTTTTACATTCGTGAGGGACAACACATAGCTTAGTATGGGGGATTTTTTTATATGTGTTTAATCACATAGTCAATGCCACCTCTTCATAGTAGTCCTTGCAAAAGTTTGATTAACAAACTCATTCCATGAATCTATTTGTGATTTCCTGACAGGAGCACAGTGAATCCTATCCTTGAATCATTTTTAGAAACTTGATTATAAAATCTGGAGCTTCATCCTTTGATGCAAGAAACTTCACCCATGTGAACCGAGAGTAATCATCCACAATGACGAGGATGTACTTTTTCCCATTTACACTTGCAACATGCATAGGCCCACAAAGATCCATGTGTAGAAGATATAGTTTTTCTTGATTGGTGTCTTTAGATTTAGGTTTATGTGATTGTTTCTTGCTTTTTCCCATGACACATGTAGAACACAAATGGTACTTTTTAAATTTAAGTATGGGAAGACCATGTACTAGACCATGTCTGGCCAAATGATTAATAGCACCAAAATTCAAATGAGACATATGACAATGCCATAACCATGACTTAGTCTTTGTGGCTTTTGACAAGAGACATATAGGAGAAGACGCCATCATATCCCCAATGGACAGGAGAATACAGGATTAGTTCCCTCTAATCCTAAGAGAAAATCAACACCTACAATTACAATAAAGAATGTGTGTTTTTCTGAAAGCTACTCAAGATCTAAGTCGCAACCCAAGTTGACCAATTGAGAATAGATTGTGCCTTAGTCCTTCCATATAATACACCTTTAAAATTGTGACATTTCCTATCTGATAATCCCCATACCCCATAATCTTCACAACTTGGTCGTTACCAAATTTGACAGTACCGAGAAATTTAAGAATGAAATTGTGAGCTGAGAGCGATCATCACATCATTGTGCCTGGAGCATCTGGAGTCAAATACCACCAGAACAATTTTGGGAACAAACCTGCAGTTGATAAGAGAAGAAGAAGATGGAGCAACTAAAGTATCGGATCCCCGAGATGTACCGGGTTCCATTCTGTTAGCAGTCATAGATTTTGCAACCTTAGGTTTGCTATTTTGAACAGACTTAGGTACTTTAGGTCTCCTGGTATATACTCAGTTTACTACATGTTTGTGCAAACTACTTTCAAGAAGAAATGGGAACCCTAATAGGCACTTTTAGTAGTGGCATTATCCTAGTTAAAGGGTACGCAATAAAATCCAACTAAGGTGAAAGTACTTCCAGTGGATTTTCCATTATACCAACAGAGTTAAACACTTTTCCATAAGGTTTTACATTCTTTTCTCTTTTTATTTTATCTTAGAGGGCAAAAATTAGCACGCACATTCTTACTATTCACATGACCAATTAAACACATAGCATGAGATAGCATCCAACCAAACATTCATTGCATACAGAACAAAGAGCCTTAGCACCTTTAACAGGATTCTTAACATGTTCATTACAGACACTTTAAAATCAGAGTTCCTTTTATTCAAACTAGATTTAACTTTCCTAGATTGGACTTCTACTTTATTCTTATCATTACTACTTGGTGTTCGCGAGATCCTATCATTCTTTGTATTGCCTGAAGGCTTTGATTCGCTAGCACTAGTAGAATGGTTTACTCCTGTAGAAGACAATAAAGGTCTGTTAGGTACTTTGGGAATGTTGCTTGATGATGTGACAATGTCAACAAATCAAACTGTTTTCTTCTTTTTAATAGGCGTGACCGCAACTAATTTCTCACTAGGTTTGTGAATATCAGGGCAGGTATCTCTTACATAACCTAGAAACTCTTGAATTATCTTAACATACTTATAGGCAGAGTAAGATGCATTATCTAAAGGGTTTAGTGAGTATGCTTGTTCAACTATCTCCCTAAGAATAGCAGCTTATTCCATAGTGTACTTAAGGTAGTATATGTGAGTTTCCCGATTATTCTTATCCTTGGGAGCCAATATTACTGGGTCAAGCTTATACATTCCTGGAGCAATAGTGGTAGCATTTGATGCTTGGGTAGCATTATGGAC